>JAYMSP010003111.1:0-21040 GCA_036897095.1 Plantago elongata
CGGTGGTGGTGGAGAATGGAGGCGGCGGTGGGTGGTGGAAGAATGAAGGAGGTGGTGGTGGAGAATGAGGAAGGAGGTGGTGGTGTAGAAGAAAGAGGAAGGAGAATATTAGGGTTTATGTGTGAATTGGGATAAATGTTGAGGTGGCAGTCAACAATTGTTGAATAAGTGTGTTTTGGTGTCCAAATCAGCAATTAAATTGCCAGCTAAGCTCAGTTCGCCCGTAATTCGACGAATTACGATAAGTTATGACTAAATTTGTCAATTCGTATAAGTTGTGGACTAAATATCACACCACGTACAAAAGTGGTCAATGTAAGTGACCTATAGTAGTGGACCAAAAGTGTCACTCTCCCGAAGTGAATTGGTTGGCGGCAATAGAAGGCTGAAGGCCAGAATGTAGGTCATATATCACTGGTGAATGAAATTAATGTGGGAGTATGCAAACGAGAGTATTGGGTGTTGGAGTTAGCAGTTTGAAGCTGATTGTTTGGGGCAAATTCAGCAACTCCAGCATTTTAGTGTTTCTTTTCTGAGATTGGGCACATTGCAGAGGAAATTAAACACTTAAAATTCTGATATTTCTTGTCCTGATATCCATAATTCCATATCCATTACGAAGTTTGACATGAAAAATGGAGAACCATATGATCAGCCATCAGATTTTAGAAGTACAAAACTGCAATATCTAAGTTAAGAAAGGCTCTTTATAGACTTAGAAATCACTTGCAATAGATAATATTGATAGCAAGAGCATGACTAGCAATAAATGTCCATAGTTTCATGAATAAGTTTGCACGAGTACAATGAGAGGAATGATTGAAAATGCTAATTGTTGTCTTTTTCTTTGACATCAGAGATGTTGGGGGAGAATTGTAAAATTGGTCCTCTAAGTGACCGTCCAGTTCGAATACGGTCCTTTTTTTTTCGCGTTTCAATTTAGGGACTAAAAGGATCAAAGCGGCCGTTTTTTGGCAAATTTGAATTTTGTTTTTGGTCCTATGCTAACTGGATTCGTGACATGGACGTTTTGCGATTTTGGTCCTTCTTCTTCCTCTCTCCGCGACGCCACCACCACCACTTGCCTCCGAATCTGCCACCACCACCACAGTCATCCGCCTCACCACCACCACCACCACAGTAGTCCACCTCACCACCACCAAACGTCCACCACCACCACCACTTGCCTCCGAATCTGCCACCACCACGTTGACAATGGCTTCATCACCTCCACCCTCCGCCACCACTCATCCATCAGCAGACCCACCTCCCACTCACACCACCTCACAACCTCTCAATTTGCTTGCTCCAGCCTTCTTCCCAGCACTAAAACCAATTACTACAGTCTGAGCGGCTCCGCCACGTCGTTTCGTCAATCAATAGAATAGAATATCAATCTCTTCTCTTCTGATTCAATTGGATGTAGAGTGAGATCACAGATCGAAGAGAGTTGATGATGAAATGATGGTCAAATGAGATCTAGTGATGGATTGGTAAATTTAAATGGGGAAAATGGAAAGGAATCCGAGTTTTAACTTTCCGCATGAATGATTATTGCTATCACAATGTAAATTTCTTCATTTTGTGGTGGAATTCTACTTCTGCTTCCATGGCCTGAAACTTCTTCTCCCAGTCATCAAGCACACCGATCTCTTTTTCGGAGAGGCCGTCGAGAGGAAGACATCGACGCTCCACAACTCGCCGGTCTTTGTCCTGGTGGTGAGCGGATCTGAATTTGAAATTGGGAGAGTGAGGGTTTGATTGGTGATAGGATTGGAGGAGGAGAAAACTAGGTGGCCACCACCGAACCCTTCTTCTTCCTCCCAGATCCGCCCACCACCACCCTCCAGCTTCAACCACCACCGTCTCCGATCTGTCTCCCTACCTTCGTCTCCAATCAGTTAATTCGTCCGACTCAGAAAAGGACCAAAATCGCACAAAATTACCTTCTTGTTCGATTTTGGTCCATTTTTTCCATGTATGTGTGCCATGTCACGCCACATCAACGACAACTCAGTCTTCTCACGCCAACTCAGCTTCAATATGCACATACGGTATTTTATACGGGCCTCAGGACCAAAATCGAAACGGAAAAAAAAAATTGGATCAAAATCGAACTGGACGGTCACTTAGAGGACCAATTTTGTAATTCTCCTGAGATGTTGGCTTGTGAGGGCATTAACTCGGTTTGGGCATTATCGTCTGATTCACTCAACTATGAAGAGGTGGCTGTAAAGAATGTGTACTAAGAGAGTGTATGTAGTTAATTGCAGTTACGATTTTGCATAGATTTCTTCTTCAGGTAAGGTATGTCGTCTCACTATTTCTTGATTAGTGTTGCATGGTTTATCCAATCCACTTCTCATGGTTCTGACTACTGAGTGAATCTGACTCCTACTTGTAGTTCCTACTTTCTCTGTCAATCGAATACTGCATAATTAATATATAAGTGTGATATATTTGGTAAAACGTTGGGTGAAGTAGAACCTTTCTCACAACAGGACATGATCTTTAAGAATTTGGACTGTAAATAAGATAAGTAAACAGCAAAACTTTCCGGTATGCAAGTAGAAAATTGCTTCAAGCATTTTTACATCGCATCAGGATGAAAACTGTATGCTACGCATAAAAAAATGCCAAGTGTGATATTGGTACTCTTAAGCTTTACTACCAAATAAGTGCATTAGTTCATGAAGTGAAATCTTCTTGCCAAAACTGTGTGAAGTGTGAGCTGCTATGAGCTACTTCAAGCAACTCTTGATCCTCTTTGTATTCATCACGATAAGTCTCCAAATTGATCTCAGAGTTTCTTAAAGCTGAGAGGCATAGCTCTTTCCTCCATTCTTCTAAATGTGGAAACCCGATAAAATCTGCATATTTATCACAATACTGCAAACAGATTGAAGCCATGTAACATTTAATAAGTCGTCAAGTATACTTCAGAATGTAATTGTTGAAGTAACTTTAACTCTTTACCTCAAAATTTGCAAGATCATGGGTAATATGCTTTGGAATACCAGCAATATCTCGCGAGTGATAAAACTCTTTTATCGATCGCATCATACAGTCCCGTGATGGCAACTTTCTTTTGCCGGAGAGGAGTTGAGCAATCCATTTTGCTTGAGATTCAAAGAAAGGAAACCCTATAAGCTACATCCATTTTGAAAACCAATCAGAAAACCTCCATAAGTTTAATGTTCTCAAAACGCTTAATGAAAGCTAAATTATTTTTGAAATATCACACTTCTAATGTTACCTTTCTAGGGATACCGATAAAGCTTAAAGACGGGGCTAGTGAGGGAGGGAATGTATGCTCATAAAGAGGTCCCACCCTGTCATCGTCCACACCTACTAGTCCTTTGGTGTCAAGAAACGGAAACGAGTAAGAGTACCTGCACATTGCTCACTTAGTTAACAAGTTGTCGATGCTTTAAGCCAGGATCACTTTGAACTCTGTCTAGGTATCTCATGTGATCCATGGAGTGATCTATATAGTACGTCACCCATAAAATAACTTCAAATATGTCAAAGTAGATAAATTTGTAGTGCTTTTCCATTTTACCCTGTGCAGTATATGATAGTATCTGCTGTGACCCAAGAGCCATCCGTGAACAGAACACGTCCGTCTTCATGTAGTGATTCTATCTGCATGATGATATAAAAAATTGAATTTTTTTCTTTTTGATTTTTTTACCCTGGTAGTCAAGCAATCCAAAGTCCAAACCGACAAACCTGTGAACGCAGCTGTAGATTTTCGTACTTAGAGATCACTTTTGATAAGCCTGGCGAAATATCATGAGATTTGGTACTAAGATGGATATCCTTTGCCACATTAACAAGCTCCATGGATATGTCTTGTCCACTCAAAGAACTTCCAACAACCACAACTACCTATAGCATGATGAAAGAAAAGAGTGATTATCAAAATTTGTGTTAGGTTGTTGATAAAGGTTGAGTTAGTGCCAAGTTGTGCATGTAAACTGATTACTAAACATAAAGCTTTCTATAACAGGAAATGTTGTTGGAGAATGTCCCCACCAATAAATGTTACATGCACTTTTCTTTCTTTCGACGAGACAAGATGACTGTTAAAAAGCTTTTTGATGGCCGAATGCTCTGGTTGGTAGTGTTAAGCAATGTAGACTATCGGTCCTACAGATGTCTGCTACATTTACAGTACTAGATTGTTCAGTACATTCTAGTTCTGATGGCTTACGAAGACTCCTAAAATGGTTATTCGTAATGCATCACTACGTACCTAATAGTGATATGCAAGCCAATCCTACGAAACATATAAGGCGTGCAATAGTATAAGAGAAAGAATAACTTGTGTGTTTGGCTAGTATAATTGTATCACCTCATTCTTGAAGGACTCAGGGACTCTGTAGATATGACTGTGCATCTGTTTCCTTCTCCATGTATCCATTCCTAAATAAACACAAGATCATTATAAATTAGCCTCTAAGATTAAATGCATAAAACATATATGCTTAAAGCATTGTCGCAACTTATTTCAAGACATGAATGACTTTCAACCAGATTTTTCCAAATGAACTTTTGCAGGTATGATTTTTAAGCACAGGCTTGTACAAAAGAGAAGTACCTTTAATTTTCGGCAACCTTGGTTGTGAGTAGTGACCGGTGGCAACAACCACCGCGTCATACACTTCTTCCACCGCCTTCTCCGCCTTGCTCTTCACCACCCACTTCAAGTCCTTAACCAAAACAGGATAATCCAACATCTCCACATGCTCAACCTTAGTATTGAACCTGATCATCTCTCTTAAACCAAACCTCTCACAAAAATCTTGAAGGTACAAAAGAAGTTCCCTATGGCCAGGAAACCTCCTCATATCGCGGCCTTTCTTTGCCACAAACGGGAAATCAGTGAACCCCATGATCTCTCTCGGCGAAGTTAGCCTCAATGAGTCATAGATGCTACTATGAACTTTTAAGGGGCCATCTCTGCCCAGAGGATTCTCGGTTTCAACTCTAGGGTCGTATAGCCACTGCCCTCCAACGTCGTGGTTTTGTTCTAGAACCACCACACTATGGCCTTCCTTCCTCAGCTCCCGAGCAGCAACTAGCCCTCCGGGACCTGCACCGATCACACATACTCGTATCGACGAGTTGTTGTTTCCTTCAGAAACCATGGTAGAATAATACAAGGAAGGTGCAATATGAAACTAGCTAGGCTAGTGGAGTTTTTATAGCACTTGGGAGGTTAAGAAAGTTGGACATGGAAAGAAGGCTATAATGTTGAACGGGTTTGGTAGTTTGGTAGATAGGAGACAAAAGTGAGAAATTGTTTTGATCATTTTAAGTAGTGCATGTACTATACCTCTTTTCTCTGGAGTCATTTTTGGAAATCTTGCACTTAAAGAATAGTGGCATTCTGCAGTTTTGACTGCTAAGATATCTTCTGTCCTTGCCTAGCTAGCTAGTTAATACATGTTAACTGCATGTATGGTATGGTAACATACTTGTCATAAATTAAGGTATAACAATCATCTTGACATATTGGGAGTATGTTTCTTAAGTTAACTATGTGTTCTCGAAATTTCACATTCGAAATTAATAATGAACTCTATATGGAGAAATTAACATTTTCATCTTCGGATTAGATACTTATATATTTTGTAATCGAACTCTCTCCTTCTCTCTTAAAACTACTTCAAAATAAATACTTTTTATTATCTAATATTGTATTATAAATTAGATGTATAAAGTAATATGTTTGTAAAAGTAAAGGAAAAGTTCAAGTTGATGAATTGGTGACTTTGTTTCTTTTTACTTAATTTTGTGGACTCTGTGAGTTGGGAAGATTGCCTACATTCCAAGTCAAGGGAACATGAGATGATCATGGAATGGAATTTGGTGTAATTATTTTTTCTCAATCTTTAACTATCGTCCAGTCTCCAGTTGCCTTTTACTTTTCTTTATCTTAAATGGAGGAGGAACAAATCGGCACACCCAAAAAAGAAAATAATTAAAAAGGTGAATAATTTTATGACATGCAAACAACGAAGCAAATAATTGACAAATAATTCAGTATTTTACTTCCAACTAATATGTCAAGAATTTAAATACTAATTTTCTTAAAAAAATGTCTAAACAAAATCATTTACAAACGTACCTTAACACTAAATACTAATTAACTTATTGTATTGTAATCCATTTACATTTTATGGATGAAGGTAGAAGAATTCACTTTGACATTATTTATGACGTCCGAAATTTCAGATAATTAGTCATCGAAAGAACGAGTCAAAGTTTTGAAAATGAAAAGATTTTCTTAATAAATAGAAAAGTCAAAGTAATTTTTATGATTTTTTGCGTTTATTGAATTTAAAGGTATGCCTAGTGAGATTAAAGTCACACACATTTTTCATTATGTTTCTAAATTGTTAGCATATGTAATGATTTTTTGCATCAGTACTATATATTCAATTATAATTTTGACATCGTTTATTAATTTCTTAAGAGAATGTGTGATGTATTTAAGGTAATTTTTACTTTTTAAAATAATTTATTATAGTTAATTCAAAATTTAATATAGTTAAACCATCATTAGGCAAAGTAATCAAATTACAAGGATGTCATCGAAACTTCATTAAACAAGCTTTAAATAAGTTACTTAAAACATATATAACATATATAATTACAATGATGAAATATCCAGTCATCTCAATGCTTACAAACAACTATTCTCATACTAAAAAAATTACAGTAAATATTAATTCGGTATTTTTTATGCAAAAGCAAAATTAGTTGTTAAAATAGACTTTAAAACTGTTGGACCGGAATTGGTACTGGAACAGTAGACAATGTTGACTCCAATTATGAGTCAACAATGCAGTCAACACTAATTTCCTGGGTAGAGTATATTGCAGCGGATGTGACAAACTATTTTTCACAAATCAAACCAGCATATAATATATACTGACGGTGTTGGGCTAAATTTCCACTAGTCAGGATAGTAGAACTACAAAAGGAGTTTAGGATCAATCACAAACGAATGATAAAACTTACGGAAAACTAGACCTAGAATAAACTCGAACAAAGAACCTAATGTAGTAACTACACGATGAATGATTCACAAACATGTTTGATGAACACCCAATATGATAGCTAATACAAGTTTAGTAAAGCAAGACACAACAATGAGATATGAATGTGTGAAGTATCGGTGTGTCTTGCAAAGTAGCCTTCGTCCTGTTTATATATATATTTCGATCTTCATGCTCGAATAGAGGAAGGAATGTTTCCGTAAGGAAGTTTTTCTTCTTTACTTTTCTTGAGCCGGCTGCTAGAAGGAATGTCAATATTGTATATTATGTTCAATATATTTCCTTCTAGTCTTTCTCTTGAAGATTCTTTATATATTGTGGTTGATCTCTTGCTTCTTCTTCAACAAAATCTTTGATCAACAATTAGTCCAATTACAAAAGTTGTTTCCTGCAAAATAAACACTCAATCAAACACAATCATTGAACTAATTAAGAAAGACAAGATTATATATAAAGTGCATTATGCAATGACCCTTTCAATAGATCTCTTTCCAAATAAACTTGTCATTGAACTTCTACTGCATGCCTTTTGTTGGAGTTTGAATTATGTAGTATTAAGAGAAAAGAAAAAAAAAGTATAGTTTAAAAACATGAGAAAAGAAAATGAAAAAGTGAGTATGATAGGGTTTGAGGGTTGGAGATCGAGAATTTGATTGAGTTTGTTGTTAGTAGAAGTTAATGTGGCAGTTTGATAGGGTTTGAGGGTTGGAGACAATCTTAGATTTTTTTTAAAAATAATTTAGGTGTGGTAGAGTGTGGGTTATGAAGATGGTGAATGAAACCGAATGTAAGAGATTAGTCTGCTGAGTAGAGGGTTAGCCATCAGTGCTTAAGACTCTGTTTGCTTCGATTTGGTGTCTATACTTTACTTAGCAAATAGTCTCTTAAGATAGAACATCAAAGACATAGAGTTAGAATTCTAGCATTGAATTGCTAATCGTTGAACTTGACAGAATAGAAGATTCAAGCTTCTAAAAGAGTAAGAGAGAATAAAGAAGGGTTGGGTTGAAGTGTGTTCAAATTCCTATTTGGGGGTTTTATTTAATGCAAAGATAAAAATTCAGACGGGATACACCTTTTGAATTTTTCCTATTCAGTTACATCCTTCAGCAAATGAACAGACACATATGTTGGGCTTTTCCGCTTCAGACTTTCTATTGGGTCTAACCAAACATAATATGTTTCTGACCCAAAATGAATATAATCAACTCAAGACCGCATACCCATGACCCGAGACCCGGCTCCAGAAGCCAGTCGGGCACGTGTAGTCAAGTGATGGAGCCATCTAGCTCCTCCTCCTTCCGGAACCTTAGGTGCCCCTTTGGGCCCAAAGATTTAAGCAAGTCTTGAACTTATATCTAGTTCCTTATTCCTTAATTTTATCTTTGTGAGACTTCTTCCTTCCTCTTGGCATTCTACATTCAATAATGCACCAATCAATATGCTTTGAGATTCAATTAATCTTTCACCTTTCAATGAATTTGAATAATTCTTTCTCAAGGGTAATCTACCACAATAATACACTACTTATGTTCAAGAAAAGTTCATTTTCAACGTGTGGGACCCCTTTGGTTTAGGTGCAAAGACATGCATGGACTAGCCTCATTGTAGACTAAATTTTTAACAAATAAAACACTTTATATCAATTAATTGATCTGCGGATACAGTACTTTGATTCTAGTCTTCTAATCCATTGAGCTTGGATATTCAAATTCATCGTTTTAGAATTTTATGAATTCAAGGTCGAGGAAACGATGATTTGGGGACTTCTTGGCTTAATCTCGAATCAAATCGGGAACTTTGTGGTGGGGGCGAACGATAAAGAACTTTTTGAGAAATGCATGAACTCCACGAAGAACGCTTCTATATTATCACATAACAATGGCCTTTGATCTTATGTAGAGGAAGTTTGACTTTCAGAAAAAATGCTTCTTCAAGGGCTCCTTGAATTTGATGAAGAACTTCGAGAACTTTGCTCGAGCTTCTTCAGGCCTTTTGGATTTTGATCTTTATGTAGAACAAGTTTGGCCTCCGAAAACGTTTCTTCAAGGTCTTCTCAGCTTGATACTGAATCAAACGTTGCTTTTGGCTTGAATTTGATGAAGAACTTCAAGGACTTTCCTCGGGCTTCTTCAAGGATTTTGGGTTTTAATCTTCCTTTGCAGGGGTTAATCATCCAATAACGTTTCTCCAAGTGTGCAGGGACTTCTTCTTTGATCATTTGTGATTTTTCCTTCGATTGTCAGATGAACTTCTTGAATATTTCTAAACTTCCTCGTATCTTGAGGATGAGAGGATTTGTTAACACTTTGCTCTTCACTTCTTCTCTTCCATTCTCTCCTCCGGTCCACCTCTCCTCTTTGGGGAGGATGAAAATCTTTATTTTAAGCTTTTTCCTTTTCTTGAATAAGTGCATCACCTTTGTGATATGACGCGATCTCATTGGTCGAATTTTCTTTTCCTACATGTCTTGATTTAATTGAAAGTATGCATTTTTACATAATTTTAACGGCATTCTAATTTCAGAGTATTCAAATTGTTTTTAATATGAAGCAATTGTACTTGGCACAATTTGATAGGCTATAAATAGAGTATATTAAAATTAATTAATTTATCATAATACTTGAAAATAAATCCGATAAATCCCAACTAAATATAATAAATTAAATTTTAATAGTTTTAATAATTTATTTGATACTTTTCGCGTGTCTACACACCTACACTAATTATCTACGTACATCTCCAAAGTTGTTATTCTAAAGGACTATTCTTAACTTTCAAACCTATATTTAGTAACATCAGTTCTTTCTTACAACACATTTCACGTTTTGAGGAGGATAAATTAGGAAGCTAACTCCTTCCTCTTTTATTTCACGCGTTGCTAACATGGCAAGTATATAAATCATTAGTTCTCTTAATCCCTCCACTTTTATTCTAATTTTTCCTTTTATGTTTATTTTCAATGATTTATATTTAATAACATATAAAATATAAAAATATAAAAATTATACTAACTTTTATATTTTCTCGTTTTCTACAGATGACTATATTTCGATCATTATAAACTTTACGATGTTTAAACTTTTAATTTACCTAAAAATAATTATTAATTAAATATGTTTCATTAAAATACCATAATCTATTCAAATCTCTTCATACAACATTAAGTTAATAACTTAAGTCATGATTGAATGTGATAATTTATAACAATTTTAAATTTTTTTTATCAAACAGATACAAAGAAAATACAAAGATGGCACGTTTACAAGTCCAACCAATGCAATGTGTTTTCCTCCTGTATAGAATGGTTCACGTCAATTGCTCTATTTTATATGTGATAATTGAATATATAGTATGAATCTCCTCTAAGACCATTAATTTATATAATTTATCATTTTATTTATAGTTAATTAATAGCTATAATTAACTACAAAAATTGAATGAGATAATTTATTTCAATTGTTTATATTATTCTACTAAAATAATTTAATATATATAAACTTGGTAAGAAATCATTTCATATCACTCTCCATCCATTTCAGAAGCTGCTAGCCATTTACATTGTTAAGTCCGAGAAATATTATAATTGTGAACACTAATTGCAGTACTCTCTTAATTATGTGAAGTAGAAATCTGACAACAAAGTGCAGCCCAGTTCGTAAGACGCTTCACCACAACTAATAGGTCGGGGGTTCGAGTCACCCTTTTGTCGAATCAAATAAAAAGGTGAAGTAGAAAACTGCCTTGATTTTAAAGGATGCACTAGACCTGGCCTAGAATTCTATACAAATATATAAGTATTATATTAGTACAAAGCAGCTTCAATGCATGTATAACCCATTTGAATCGGAACATGGGTTTATAACGACAACGACGGACATAATCAAACATATGAAAAGCTTTGTAGACCCATCAACATCGTCCCAACTCTAGATTTGCTGAAAATATTTTATTTTAAATTTCCCTTACCTATCAAATCCATATTTTGATGTTTTTAGCAATAAATTTCTACACCAAATTTGGGTAGTTCATATCTTTTCGGGTCAATTTCATTTAGTACCCCTCTTAGATGTTCTAATTACACTTTGGTCCATGTTAGTTCAACAATAACATATAGATTTATTGTTCCATTAACTAAAGAAATGATGCCAAATACAACCGTATTTTGCCAATTTAAAAAGGTATCCCTTATTCCTTTCTAATTCAACTTAAATACTTTATTTTTTATTTTTTTATTAAGTATTTATTGGTTAATAACATGAACTTAAAAATTATAGAGACTTTTTATAATTTTCACAATATCATTATAATTTTCATAGTATAAGTAGTTTCTGTAGTTAATTGCATCTCTATCTCGGCTTTTGTACAGCGCTCTCTCGCGGCTTTTGTGCAGTGCTATCTCGCATTTTATGCCATGCTAACTAGCCCGAAACGCAGTAGAAAAGACCTAAAACATGCAGCATAGAATAATCGAGAGTAGTACTTAGAATCTGCACTCGCTCCTCACCAAGAAAGTGGCACTTAGATCCACCAGAAATAATTTTCAAACCAAATTGAAAGTTTGATTGAAATTTTTTTTTTAAAATGGAGGAAGGAAATTAAAGTTCCACCATAGATGGTCAGAGCTGCAACAACTCCAATGGTTATAATATTAACGTTGTTATATATGTATCCAAAGTTACACAAGTATTTAGAAGTTATATTCAGGTTTGTTGCTCCATGGAAGAAAAGAAGAAACTACAAGTTGTGTTCGATTTTGCAACTGAAGTGTTCTCAAATTCTTATTAAGGATTAAACCGCAAGTTCAATTTTCACTTGAGTACGCTCGAACTTTGTACAAGTAAACAATACCAACAAATAGAGTCATTTTGCTAGATTGAATTGTTGTTATTAATATGAGAGTCATTTAGAATCACAAGGACATATATGCAAAAATGTACAAACTATCCAACTTTGATTAAATAGAATTGTTATATGGTGCAAATTAGTGAATTAAATTGAGTTGTAAGCATTCAATTTTAGTATCTTTATTATATTATGTATTTGTCAATTTTGGTACTCCGTTAGTCAAACTTAACGGAACCGTTAATTTTGACCGAATTAATAAGAATTAGTGTGAATTACTAGATATTTCGTTAAGTTGGTCCGTGAACTACACGCGCACTTTATAATATAATAGTAAATTATAATTACATGATAATTTATGATCCATGAAAATTTGATTAATATTAATATTGATATTATTAAATGGTGATTAAAATTAATTAATCATACTCTTACTTTTGAAAAGATGGAAAACATTTCATCATGCATATATTAGCAAGAAACAAATTTAAAAAGATTCAATGAAATTATTTAATGTTTTATTTACCAGTGATTGATTTTAAGAAGACTATTTGAATAAGAAAATAAATGCTCTTTTTTTTTTTTTTAGAGCAAACGAATGAAATGGCACTAGCAAAATCATGTCATGACACCAAATACAAGCACCAGAACAAAATACAAAACTGAGTTACACAATGTCTGGTATTCGAAACATTAAACTTAAACTGCATATAAAAATAAATGAGACACTTAGAAAAGTGATGTTCCCTTGCCCTTCTTGTCTCCACCAATATCAAAGTGCTTGCACCTCTTGATAGGGTGCTGGGAGACATGCTTGCAACCTTGGCACTGTAGCCTTAGCACAATCTTCTTCGTGGTTTTGGCCTTCTTGTGGAAGACGGGCTTAGTCTGACCACCATAACCTAACTGTTTGCGATCATAACGCCTCTTTCCCTGAGCTGCCAAGCTATCTTTACCCTTCTTGTATTGGGTAACCTTGTGCAAGGTATGCTTTTTGCACTCCTTTGACTTGCAGAAAGTATTCTTGGTTTTTGGAACGTTCACCATGGCTGACGGCTTGAGGTATTCAAGTTGGAGCTCTGCAAAGTGAAGAAAATAAATGCTCATAAAGAAAGAGAAAATGTACTGAAGGTTGAGACACTTCCAGTTTAAATGAGCAAGGTTTGTATTGTCCGATCATTTTGTACTTGATTTATTAACTTACAGTTAAGAATTCCGACCCAAACATTGACCAAAAGACTTGTGAAGTTTGATTGGAACTAGTATTCTATAAAACAATCACAAGTATACGACCTAGAAAAGTAGAACTTCATAATTCATAGTAACAAGGGTGAATTTTATCCAAGACCCCTCTTAGATATTAAAGTTACATTTGGGTACCAATTATAGTTCAATAATGACATATAAGTTAATTTTTTTATTTTTTTGTTGACAAGATGATTAATGCCAAACATGCCCTTATTTTATTAATTTATGAAGTATCCCACCTTTCTTCCTAATTCAATTTAAATCCTAAATCTCCCAATATTTTTGTTATGCATACATAATATATTGTTGAATAATATAGAAATTAAAATTTCTGGAAAATAAAATGGACTTAATTGAAAATTCATAAAATATTTTGGGCCAAATAAAAAATAACTGAAAAATGTATTATTCATTAAAAAAATAGCTGCTTCGACCACCTTAGCAACTTAATTAGGTTGTCGGAGATGCAGAACTTCGATCGGTGTGGACCTTTAACAGCTCCCACCGGAGTTGTTACATATCCGGTAGACATGTAACATATCCCACTTGATTCGTAACAGCTCCACAGGAACTGTAACAGATCCGGTGGATTCCACAGGAGTAGCTTCAATGGTCGGAGCTGGAGTTGCTTTGGTAAATCTTTAATATTCCAGTAATTTTATTTTTTTTCAAATATTTTATTTATTATTTTGTTGAATATTAATTATTAGAGACATTTTTATTTTACACTACAACCTTTTGGTTCACTTTAATTTTTCATCGGGGCCTTTTTTTTTTTTTTTGGGTCTACACTAAAATCTTTGTCAATATATTGACCTAACACACCGGTTAGACGGCTGTTAAGTCTCCATTAGTCGTATTTTCAAATTACACCAAAACCTTTGCAGAAATTTACACTCGTTACCGAAACCTTTCAAAAACTTGCATTTACTACCTGAACCTTTTCCTAGAATGAAAATTTACACAAAATATGATCATTATTATATATTTAATTGCAGTTTTGGTTTTAAGCAGATTAGAGGTCAATGATGAGCCATGATTAATCCCCCCTATTTTTGTATATCACATTTTCTTTCAAGTTTAGTACATATGGTGGATATATAATTTATTTTGCAATTCTTAACAAATCTTATAGATTGATGATAATTGTAATTTGATTATTATTTAAAATCTCCAATAATATAATATTTTAGACTATTATTTATTACATGGTAGTTTTTTTTATTGGTTATTGTAAATTGTTTTGAACTTTGACACAAATATATTTTAGAGCCTCTATTATTTGTCAAAATTACTTTTTTATTTTTTAGTAACGAAATGGCACAAAATGTATCCATTTATGATAAACATGATCAACGGATATTACTATACACGCTAACTTACATGTGTAACAAACATAAAGAAGATAAATGGCCAAATTTAAAGGAAAAAATAAACTCATCATTACTTGAAAAATAACCATTTGAAACATCATGAAAACTAAACGAATATTATGAACTTTGTCATTCTAGGTAAAAAAATCGGCAGCAAGTACAATTTTTTGCAAAAGTTTCGATAACGAGTGTAAATTTCTGCAAATGTTTTGGTGTAATTTGAAAATACAACTAATGGAGAGTTAATAGCCGTCTAACCTTTGTGATATGTAAAATTTTTGACAAAGATTCTAGTGTCGACTAAAAAAAAAAAAAAAAAGGTTGTGATGTAAAATTAAAGTAGCCTAAAAGGTTCTAGTGTAAAATAAAATTGATTCTAATTATATATGCAAATTATAATTTGATTTTGGAGTAAATATGTACTCCCGCCATCCCAAATTGGATGTTCTGCGGGGCCAGACACAAGTTTTTAGGCAAGTAACTAAGTAGTATATGTTTATTGAAATTGAAATAGTAAAGATAAAGATTGTGAGTTCAGACACATGTTTCAATGCAACTATTAAGTTTCTTTAATTATGATATTGGATTGTAAGGTATAAAAATACTAAATATGGAAATAGGACAACAAATTTGGGACAGTCCAAAACGGAATACGGGACATTCAATTCGGGATGAGGGAGTAATTTGGTATAAGTTAGGGTCAAATTTGTAATTTTCCAGTAAAGATTTGGTAAGGGTTGTGTTTAGCTATATTTAGACTTCTTAGACTTTTGGACTTACATGTAATATAAATGTTCGAATAGTTAGATGGACAATTTACGTCTGACCACCTTTTTAGATATCGTAAATGCTTAGGTACGTCCCCAACATTTCTAATTTTACGATGACTGACAATCTTTGGTCTGGGAAGAACAAATATTTGCGTTGAGGTCCAAAAGTCAAACTTGAAGAAAGAGAGAATGAAATATTCAAATTCTTTTCCCTTTTCTTTAATTACTGCATATTCTTTTCTCTTTTCTTTAATTATTGAATTGCATTTTCGTTTTCGTTAATTACTTCTTTTTCTTTGTCATTTCTAAAAATTACAAACAACCCCATCATCTTCTCAAACATAAGGACTTTGAGTTTTCAAAACTCTCAAACAAATTCCTAAGGTTTCAGTCAATGCCAAAACACCTTAAACAATTTTCATTTTTTCCTTTAATCGGAATTAGAGCTCCACGGAGATGATTGGAACTCCAATAGGAGCTGCTCTGCTCGAAGCGTAGACAGCTCCAATCGGAGCCGTAAGAGCTCCGATGTGAGTTGCTTACAAAGCTCCTATGGGAGTTGTTGCAGCTCTGGTATACAGCTCCAATCGGAGCTATATAGCTGTGTAACAGCTACATAGTGGAGACTAAAAGAAGAAGAAGAAAATGGAACAAAAGAAAAGAATAAGGAAGAGGAAAGAAAATAGAAGAAAATGGAGATGGAGATGATGAAATTTAATACTTCTTTCTCCAGAAAATGATTTATTAATAATTTTAATTTTTACTAGTTAAAAAGAAATGATTAATTCACTATTATTAAATATAGTATTTTACAAGAAATATTTTAATCCATGGATAAAGAAGACATTTAACAACCATTTGCCTGAAATTAGACTTTATTATAAATTTTGAAACGATATGGACCTAATCCTTTACACACTATTCAAAAATGTGATTGGGTGTAAATTCTCCATAGTTAGATATTCATTATTATTGAAGTAAGTGATGTCTGAATGAGCAAGGGTGCTCTAAAGGGAGTATATGTAATTATCCTACCAATTATAACAACTTCCATCTACAATATTATACATACCTATGTATAAATAATTTAGCATTTCTACACGTCATGTTTATTCAAATAATTTGCACTTTGATACACTTTCGTGTACCATCAAACTTAGTTAGAAAAATGTCATAACAATAAGATATTAAATTTAAGTGTTTAAATGATAAATAGTTTCGTATTATAGATTCAATAGCATACATTTTTATATACATGTTTACTAACAAAAGTTATAGGGAAACTATTGAGGTCATCTCGACCAATATCTTATGAGGGTCTAAATGGCCACAGTGATAAAGTGGGTGTGGTATGCAGTTACTCTCGAGGCGGGAAATCTCTCTTCCGTCCATGGTCACTTGGCTTTTGGAACGTCCGGAACAGGAACCTGGAATGCGATTCATAATCCACCACTTTGAAGTACCGGTTCTTTAGTGGATTCATTAAGTATTTCTGGAATGCAATTCGTTACTAATTGGAACAAAATTCGTTACAAATTGAAATCTTAATTAATGACAAGAATTTAATGGCACATGGCTCAAAGTAAAATGAATTGGAATCTTAATTAAAATATCATTAAGCAATTACTATCTCTTTCCCCTCTTCAATTCTCCTCATTAGTCCTTCTATAGTCAACGTCTCTTCACCTCTTCCATGAAACGGCTACCCAGTTTCAAAAATTAAGATATGCAACTTTCTTTCTCGATATGACACTATTCTGCAACTTTTTTATCTCCATATTATGTTCACAACCTAAATCCATCAAAATCTGAATCAACACTATTCTTAGTCCAAGAAAGCTCCACACCCCCGTCACTAGAAGAAAGGGAGGGGCGGGGGGATATCTGATACTCTCTAGGTGGGAAAACTCTCTAAGATCTTCTATGTGTCAATCGCCATAACAGGCACCCGACCTCGGAGGTGGGGGATATGACATATACTCTTTAGGTGGGGAAACTATATCCTATGTTCTCTCTACTTTCTTCATCAACGGATCGATAGAGGGGGGTGGGGTCAATAAACATACAACCATAGTATGTGAAATTTTATTTCTAGATTAATAAATTTTTTCCGTCTTTATTGGGAAGACAGATACAATGGCCAACATTTTTTATATAGATTTGAATAACTTATACTTTCGACTTCTCTTTATATTTATTAGGGGCCCTGGTGGTCAATATTCTCGCTTGTCATTTGGTGGAAAGGTTGTGGTTTTTTTTGTGATTTCAGACAGATATTACCAGTCATCCTGAAGCAGACACGATATTGTAGATGCATCCCTGTCATCTTCGAGTTCCATATGGAGTCACGGTAAAATACTGAGGCTAACGAAGAATATGCGATTATAGATTAGTATTTTTTTAAACGGCTAAAGGGTGATTATAGGTCAGTATATTACATAATAAATTGACATACTTAATATTTGTATTTGTTAATGTACATATTGCTAATTCATTCTATATAATCATTCTCTCATTTTTACCTTACAGGTTACAGGCGGGAGGATCTATCGAGAAAGTTGAAACCATTAAGAATTTTGTTGAGTGGTTGCTAAATGTTGGATATGGTAACATTAGAGAGGAAAATGATGGTGAGATCGAGTTTAAGTTGTCCGACGATATACGTATCCATGATGCATCCGATCCCATAGCTGCAATAGTGAACAATACATATCAATCACTCATTGATCATATTGACAATAGTGCATATTAACTCCTACTAATGACATCGTACATGAGATAAATGACTACGTCATGTCTCTTTTACCTGGTGATGCCCACAAGTTTCTCAGTTCTGATAGCATATGTCCATATGAGGATGATGTTGTGAACCGTGAGGATGTTTATTCGACTGAATTTCTAAACCCCATTAGGACATCAGGTATTCCCAATCATTGATCCGTTTGAAAGTTGGATGTCCTATTATGTTATTGAAGAATGTAGACCAAGCTTTAGGACTGTGTAATTGTACACGTCTGATTGTGAGTGAATTGGGAAACAAATCATTGAGGCCAAGATGATATCTAGAAAGAATGCATGCCAAAAGATTCTTATAGAATGTATGATTTTGTCTCTGTCCGACGTTACTAAATTCCCCATCATATTTCAAATTGGGCAGTTTCCCATCTCTGTTTGTTATGCTATGTAAACAAATCACAAGGATAATCAATGTCTCATGTAGGCATTTACCTCCCAACATAGGTATTCAGTCACGGTTAGATGTATGTTGTTTTATTTAGAATCACGAGCAAAAAGGACTTGAAGGTGTGTTGATCTTAGAATGAAGAAGGAAAACTCACAAATCCTAAAATCAATGTGGTTTATAATTAGGTGGTATGGAACCTATAAATTTTATTTTATCTTTCAGGTTGGTAAATACATTTTTACTTTTACATTGAATATTATTATTACTTTTTGAATTACCTTTAATTAAAATTACTTTTTCCTTACAATATATCGTATACAAAAGTAAAATATTTCGTTTCAGTACTAGTATGTGTGTGTGTTTATATATATATATATATATATATATATATATATAATAAGCCTCAAATTGAGACATGAAAGTGTCATTTCACTTATAACATTGTCATTTCGCTTGTAAAAGTGTCATTTCAATTTTGCAAATTGTTTTAACGTTTCTTCTCTATTCTCAAAAAATCACGTACTAAAAAACGTTATTCTCATGTTAAAGTGTCATTCGACTTATTAAAGTGTCATTTCATTTTTGCAATTTGTTTAGCGCTTCTTCTCTATTTTCCAACAACCTGCTACTAAGAAATTATATTTCAATCTTTCTCCGCTTACAAACTCATGCCACACGCAATACCCACATCTCAGTTGTTGTTTCCGCATGAACTGTTGTGTGTGATCGGATCAGACTCCGGCTCACATGCACCTTATTACGAATATAGAACTTTAAGTGCAAGTGTTTACGACTCGATTAGATTACTCAATTTCACAACCCTGGATGTTATGAAAATCATCCAATTCACTTTGTTTAATATTAGACGCCAGTCGCCATAAGCACAGACTATTGGATCTATTTCTCCATCAAGCATTTCAAAAGGCATCTTCTATGTGCATTAATCTTTCTATTAAATCGATAAGGATATGTTAAATGCATTGCTATATTAAAAACATAAATATATTTATATTTCTGGTCTAGATCTACTTATTAAATTGCCACTTCTAGGTTAATTGTCTGCCTACTAATTTACTTTTTTTTTTTGTATTTGAAATAGCGTTAACATTTTTATATTTTTTTCCTTTTACAATTGAATTTCTTAAGCAATATTTAAGGGTTCTACATTAGACAAGTATCAAGCTCAAAATAATATTTAAATAAAATTAATGGATATATTTTAGGAATGGAGTTAGACATATAGTATAGTAATTAATATATATATTTTTATTTATAAAATTTACGGATATCGTGATTAGCGCGATGTGGCGCGTGGAAGACTCAATTTGGACATCCAATTTCGCTCAATTCTACCAAACTTCAGCACAAATTATTAAAAAACGCTGAAAATTCCCACTCTCAGGAAACTTGTGCGTGTGACTCTCTTTTCATCTCTCTCTCCCCTCGTAACAAATTTCAGATCCATCTCCCAAATTCAATTTCAATCCACCATTCTCCCAAATTCAATATCTCCTCTACCTTTCTCTCACTTTTGAGTTGAAGCATTAAGGTGTACGAAGAATTGATTTCGTATTCTTCTCATCTACCACCGGCCACGTGGTGACGGCGAGTTGTTGCGCTACAAGTCCGAAGAACAATTCATCAGATGTAAGCACTGACTTCGGACTCAATCGGTGATGTTAGCTCCACCAAATTTTGTTCGTAGGCATCCTTTATTGGTCATATAATTACCAATGTAACAGGATTTTGTTTCTGCATCATGGTACAATATGTAGAGAAAGATGACAGTGACTATTGTTATTGTGCTGATTTAAAAGAATATCGAGAATTGACTCAAAACTCGTTGATTCAGCAGAATACTGAGAATTGATGGATCAAGATTCGTTGATTCATAAGAATACCGAAAATTGACAGATTTGGAAGAACACCTCAATTTTTTATATAAACTCAAAACTGCTCTTACAAAATAATGAAGAGGTATTTAAATAGCTAGTAAACCCTAACCCTAGTTGCCATCGAATACTTGAATAACAAAAAGATCCTAATAAATAAAAAAAAAAATAACTTTGACCCTTGATATTCTAAATCTAATTAAACACTATTCGTTCCACATCATTACTGATACCAACTGATGCAGCGTGCGTGGTTGATTCACAAGAACGATAAAATCAAGACTCCCTGATTCAAAAGAATATCGAGAATTGACTCAAGACTCGTTGATTCAGCAGAATACCGAGAATTGATGGATCAAGATTCGTTGATTCATAAGAACACCGAAAATTGACAGATTTGGAGGAACACCTCAATTTTATATATAAGTTCAAAACTGCTCTTACAAAATAATGAAGAGGTATTTAAATAGCTAGTAAACCCTAACTGTGACAGCCCGAAATCTGGTTCAGACGTCAAGAGTTGTGCCGAATATTTCAAATACACCTTTATTATTAAAATATCAAAATATTATCTGTTACAAACCAAATGTACAGGATAATTTAGAACGGGAAAACAGAAACACACATCTAAACTTAAGATTCCAGCAGCGGAGACTGA
>JAYMSP010003112.1:0-21036 GCA_036897095.1 Plantago elongata
CCCCCCCCCCCCCCCCCCCAAGGTGCAATAAGTTAGATATCTGAGATTGTCCATCACTATGATTTAGTTGTAACTAGTTCACTTTTCAATTATCCCTCTGTCCCTTATAGGACGGTGAAGACTGGTAGTAAAACCTGTGTTTGAATCAAATAAGTGATCTGAGAGTACTATATGTTGAGTAACTAGACATTATTTTGGTTTATTTAATTAGCACAATGATTCATACTCTGCCACAAAAGCTGAAGGAGAGGCCCTTGTTATCAAGTCAAACGGCTCAAACGGGCTTCTAACCTGCTGCATTCGACCCAGTGGTATCTTTGGCCCTGGTGATAAATTGCTCGTTCCATCACTAATAGCTGCAGCAAGAGCTGGGAAATCAAAGGTAATTAACTGCGTGTTGTTTGTTATATTTTGATACTAGTCGTTAGTTACTTCATTTTAGCTAAATTTATCAATTTAATTGAAGTGAAAACCTAAAATTGATTGATGGACTGATTGAAATTTGACTCTTGAGACTGACTGACTGATACCTTATGTGCTTTCACACGGAATTAACATTCAATAAGCCTCACATTACCCTACCTCTTTATACAAATATGATTTTGCAAGAATTTAGTTATTTATTACTATTACTTGTTAGTGTTATAATTTTCTTGTTGCTTTTGATTACTTCATATTCTACTTGTTTTGATGTGGAATTTGAACCTGATGCTCTAATTTGGAATGAGCAGTTCATAATTGGCGATGGAAACAACATATATGATTTTACTTATGTTGAAAATGTTGCACATGCTCATATATGTGCTGAACGAGCCCTAGCTTCCGACGGGATTGTAGCAGAAAAGGCTTCTGGAGAGGTAACACTTTTTGCTATTTATTTACTGCAGGACAAATAGTTGTCTCTGAATCTCTGAGCAGAGTTATTCTAGTACTTCTAAAAGAGACTAGGTGCTTGTTAGAGCTTATTAATTTGGTTGTATTTATCGTAGTTTGGCTTATAACGACATTCTTATTGCTTGTGAATTTAATGTAGTGCCTTCAATATTTTGCAAACTCCCTCACCAGAACCCATATGCTGCAACTTACAAATACCTTATACGAATTCTGGAGTGTTTACTGTTGCAGGTAAAATACACTAGCAAATGAGTGATGGTGGACAGTAATGAACTGAAAACCTAGAACAATTTTGATAATCAGAAGAAAAGTGGAGGTGAACAGCTAAGAAAACTCTAGAATAATAAATAAGTATAATGGTGCAAAAATGTGTTGGCGGAGGGAAAATAGTAGTAATCAGTTCATATTCTGAAAATGCGTAAATGACACACAGTTCATAGCCTCTTATTTACCGTATGCCTAAACTTCGAAATAGGATAAACTAGACTCATAGAATGCAAACTACAAAATATTAAATTTATAAATAATCGTAATATGAAAATTCTATAATATGGAAATAAATCAATATAATATTTATTTAATGTAACTTCAATGGAAGGATTAATGATTGAGTATTCATTGTAAACTACAACTGCAGGCATACTTCATTACCAATATGGAATCAATTAAATTTTGGGAGTTTATGTCTCTCATTCTTGAAGGTCTTGGTTATGAAAGGTATTCTTCTGTTGCAAAATTACACCACTTATCTTGCATTTACAAATATCAAACGTGCTATTTTCTTTTCATCAGCATGCACCTCATACTGTTCTGCTTTCAGATATGATATTGTGTTATAAATTCGAAAAGTGGATGAGCTAATTGGAGTGTCATGTATTTAGTCATGCTGTGGAAAGTAGTGCAACACTGCAGCTAATTATATAGCAGTCTAAAATTTGTATCTAAATGTTTTCTAGTTTTATCTCATCTCATTTTAGCTTGAATGCACAGTTTGATTGTACCCTACCAAAGAATAAAAATAGTAAGACTTCATATTTTGTACTTGTTAGCGTAAATTCTTTTTGCTTTATATCATCCTATTCAATCCCTATATTGACAAATCTAATCTTTTTGCTTTATATATAGGATCACCATATATCTAATAATCAAAGAATAAAAATAGTAAGGCGTTCAAGTGTAAGTGTCACTTCAATCTATAACTTGCCTACCATCTTTTGTTGCCTATTAGGAAGGCAGCAACTTTCATGTAGAACAGTTGTTGGTTTTTTCAATTCAACCATGTACAAAACATATCTGCTTGGATGCATATGGGCCTGGGACTCTACCTAGAGTGCATGTTTTACGATAAAGTAAAAAAGCTTTCTAAGAAAATCTAACTGACTATTGTTTTTTCTGCATTCGTACAACATATTAAGCTACTTTAACTTTGGTTGCTAATGGTCTGTTTTCTTTTAATTTGCTTTATAGATCTGTGCAGAATGCATGTTCTTTTTATGACTAATGTCTAGTATGCAGGCCAAGAATTAAGCTGCCTGCCCTTTTAATGATGCCAATTGCACATCTGGTGGAGTTGGTGTATAAAGTGTTGGCTCCTTATGGCATGAAGGTGCCACAGTTCACACCTTCAAGAATTAGACTTCTATCATGCAACAGAACCTTTGCCTGTTCTAAGGCAAATGAACGCCTTGGCTACACACCCATTGTACCACTTCAGGTTTATTAATGCCCTTAAAGATTCATTCTTATATATATCTGATAGATCCTAGTCCTACACTGTACCTGACTTGACTTGAAAGTCTAGATTTGTTTGGTTACCTAGGGATATACTGTAATTTGATCAAGCACATTTAACTGATTCATCATGCTAAACACTACTCCCACCGTCCTTTTTAAAACTTTACTAATTGCTAGTATTTCGGGAGTTTCTTTTATTGTCTAGGAAACCCACTACCTCCACTTATTAATTTTTAATCACTGCCTTTCAGGCTTAAACACTTTATACATACTTTTCAATGTACTATACCATCTACTTGCTATTATTCCATTGCCTTAAAATTTGAACACAATCAAATGGTGAAGTCTTGTAAAAGAACAGAGTATTAGGTTACTTCAATACACATAACGAGTTATTCCTAGAAAGTGTGATTGTAATTCAAGTAAAAAGTACAAGCAGAGTTGATACTTAATAAGAAACAAAAAATGCAAAGACCATGCCACACAAACCTTGTTTTTGCTTGATAACATAATTTATCACTTGTGTTTGCCCAGAGTCTTCTAATCCCGGATTCTGTAGCATGCATAAAATATTTCTTTGTTTCATTGACTTAATCTGGGGCATATTTACTGCAGGAGGGCCTCAATAGAACAATTGAATCATATCCACACTTGAGGGCTACTGTCCGAACGAAAAGAGATGGGCCATCTAAATCTGAATTGCTTCTCGGCAGTGGAAAAGGTAGCATTATGTGATTATTTCTTCACCTAGAGTTATTTGTTAAACAAGTAATGGGTCAAAATTTTACACTAGATCATCATTATGGCATTTTTGAAGATTACCCATGTAGGCATATTTTTTTTTTATTAATTAACATGAAATATAGCATTACAATTACAATTGTTGAACAAGACGAATTTATCAATCGATTCTAGATGCGAATCACCACCAATCTCTATTGAGAGAATATAATCACCCATTTCGGGGTGCAAATCACCACCAATCTCTATTGAGAGAATATAATCACCCATTCCGGGAAATCGAACCCGTGACCTCATGGTTACAGGGTGTCTTAGCTTGCCACTCGGCTACAAACGCTTTGACATTACCCATGTAGGCATATACAACTATTGTGCTGAAATACTGTTATAGCCTATTAACCAAATGAGTGGATAGAATTACATAAGTTCGTGAAAGATTGCATGTTATTAGATACTAGCAGACTGCTTCAGATATTCTCCGAGTCAGGGATGTATTATGTGTAGATTAAACTTGTCTCCAACATCACCATGTATTCAGCCCTTGCCATCATATGATACACAAGTAAACCACTGCTTGGATGTTTCACTATTACTAATCTGGGGCTGGAAAAGAGTTATCTGTGACAATATAAAAATCCGATTATATGAATTTTATAAACACCATGGCCGTAAGTCTACCACGTTATTGCGATATAGTGTTCAAGAGAAGACATGGTGAAGTTATAGATGACACTCTACACTTGTGATGAGTCAAAGTTAGCCTGGTTGGCACATGTGATGTTTCCAATATTCTAGTATTAGCCACTGAAAGAATATTCTGAGAAACACACAACCTGATATTGCCATTATAGAACTTGAAGCTTTAATTCTTGTAATTATCTATAACTAATGAAGATTTAATTTTGCAGTTGCTGACACACTTCTTTGGAGAGATAAAAGGCAAACACTCACTGTATTATTAGTTATGGCTACATTTTACTTCAGCTTCGTAGCTACTGGGTATACCGTCATTACTGGTGTTTCTAAGTTTTTATTAGCAGCATCAGTGTTCCTTTTCATACATGGAAGGCTACCTCAGAAGATGTACACATCCAAATTCTCTCTTTTTGTACAGTTTTTCTAGTTTGTTACATTTGTGCTGCAATCTTCCCTGTCAAACGTGTGCAAAAACATTTGACAGTTTCATTAAGTAACTGGAGCTTTCTCTAGAAGCAGTGAGTCAATGCTCACTTCTGATTATATGATGCTGCAGATTCGGATATAAAATAGAGAAAATCCCAGAGTCAAAGTTCAATGTTTCAGAAGCTGCATCACACCGTGTCGCATTATCAGTGGCATCACATTGGAATTCAGCCGTCAGTAATTTAAACTCTCTTTGTAATGGAAAAGATTCTATTCTCTTTCTTAAGGTAATCATTATTTATATCCTACTGTCAAATCAGTTTGGGCCTGTGGATATTGAACTTATTTTCTGACAACTTTTTAAATTTTTGTGTTGTTTATGAGACAGGTTGTTTTCTCATTATTGTTTCTAAGCATCCTTGGAGCAGTTTCAGTGCATACTTCTTTTCTTGTAGGTATGTACCACCACATCTTAAACTTGAAGGTGTTTCATGAAAGTGGTTCCTATTTTTGTTGTTTGGAAATATGTATTCCCACCCTAAACGCAGACTGCAAACATGCTTATTTCATAAAACCAACTAGCTTATCATCTAACATCTACCTTATTAAGTCATAGGGGTTTTGCGCTTTTAATAATTCAAGAGGGTTTGGCACTAATTTATTAACTTGATGGGGTTTTGCGCACAATTACAATAACTTGGGGGGTTATTTTGCATTTAACCCCATTTTTAGTGATGTCTTTTGGACCTATGTGTAATTTAAATATACTTCTTGAGTGGTTATATATAATTGGCCAAATCATAGGGAACAATGTGTGGAGTAGGGATAATGGTAAACCCATTAAACTTTTCACCATCTTCATTGGGTTTTCTAAGTATTTTAGTGTGAGCATTACGACCGCATGTTGGTCGCACAATATTTGTGAGTGTTGGGTGCGACGAGGGCAGGACTAGCATAGGATATATAGTATATGTGTGCAATATGTATAATTTATAGGGAGAATTACAAATTAGTCTCTCTCCAATACTTTACTACCTATTAGTTATACATAAAATCTTTCCTACAATTTAGTCGCTTTTAGATGGTTTTACAATGATGCCCTCAATGTTCCTTATTCACTTCCAAAACAAGCATCAATCTAATTGATACTATATCAATGCAATTATAGACTAATACGATTTGTGAGAATTTTCAATTGACGTACCTTTTTTGAATATCGACTGCTATTTCATATTCCTTCATCGATCAAGCATCATCTTCTTCTTTCATCGATCAAGCATCATCAATTTTCTTGTTCCTTCATCGATCAAGCATCATCTTATTCTTCTTCTTCATCGATCAAGCATCATCTTCTTCTCCTTGGTAACTCTATTAGGATTCAAACCATTGTCATCTAACTTGGCTTTGAAGTCATTGTACGATGAAGTTTTTATATTGAGGTTAAAAGTACGATCTGAGTGATCTAACAAGACTATAATATCATGACATGTAGCCTGCATAATGATGAAACAAATTTTAATTCACAAAGTTCAACAATTTTGTTCTCTGTTTCCACAAAGCATCACAGCATGATTAAACCATCACAAACTTCTAAAAGTTACTAACTGTACATGAAACGCAACACTGTGCAAGAAGAAAACAAGAACATAAATAATGATGCTTGCCAAGTCCATGTCGTAGTCTGCTTTGAGCTTTTGTTAATTACTCGGTATCATTGATATAGGATGAAAAATTGGTTCCTGGTGTTTTTAATTAACGATGCTTGTTATAGTAGTGATGCTTGGTGTTTTGAGTGAAGATATTTGATTTTTTTTTATATATGTATTGAAGAAGAATTACATTATATTGAAATCAAGCATCATAGTTTTAGTGTTGATGATGTTGATGCTTGGTCCTTTCCATGCTTGCTTTTTTGTATCAATGATGCTTGGTGATTTGAGTAATGATGCTTGATTTTATGAAGATGCTGCTTGCTTAATGACTAAGATGCTTGTTTTATTTTCAAAATGGTTTAAATTGATCGCTTCTGATCTTTCTAACGTTTGAAAGAGAGATCTATGTTTGATTCTGAGAGAATATTAGTTACCAAAATATATGATTTGACTAGATATGTATTTAAGGACGTAATTTCATTAAGAAATGTAAGATTACATATAAAAGTTACTAAAATTAAGAAGATGACTGATTTGTAGAAAAGTTTTAACTATTTTGTAGGATGTTTTTTTTTTAATTATGTATAACTAATGTGTTTGAAGATTTTAGGAGTATGACTAATTTGTAATTATTCCTAATTTATAGACCCGTTTAACATTTCACTGTATTCTTTTGACTTTATAGGAATCCCGTTTGCATTCATGGCCTTTGTCATTTATGAGATAAAAGAGGAAGAAATAGATAATTTGGCCCTGCAAGTTTTTTCAGTTGGAGGCAAATTGAAGTCACGTGTTACACAAAACGTTTCCAGCTTAAAGAAACAGCAATAATTTGTAAATTGGTGCATGGCAAGTTCATGCTTTGCACTTGCTGATCTAATCATCTATACCAGATGTTTTCTGCCACTGTGGTCGATTTATTCACCTGAGGGGTTTCGGGTGCAAAATTAGTGTGGTTGATATATTTTTTTAACCTAGTTTTCAAGCCAGAATCGCGGAATCAGCATGAACGCATTGAAGAGCAACATGTTTTGAAGTGTTTTGTTTTTGTTTTCTCCTTTTCTCTGTATTATTTGCATGTTACTAAATGTTAAGCTGTGTAGGTACATTATACTAGTATTAGTTTGTTGGCCGAGATGCAGTATTTGACCTCTGCATCATGAGATCATTTGTAACAATGCGGTTTGATTTATCTTATTTTTTCCTGGGAAATGTAGTTAGTCCTGTATTTCATCTTTAAATATCTTATGTAAAGACGGTCTATTTTAATATTGATTCATGTTGGCCCCGTAAATAACAAGCTAAGTTGCGGGGTTGAATAGACTTAAAACTTTTCGTGTCTAAGGTACAAGCAACTGCTGATGCTTATCTTTCTGAGAGTGGAGTAGAGTTTAAAGCTACGTATGTGTGTTCAGTGACCAAAGTGCTTTAGCATATGAACAAATATGTTGCTGAGAATAAATTGAGTAGGTAAGTCTAGCGGCCTCAAGCTGACCAAGTTCGCCGTCGTGTCTTTTTGTGTTCTGCCTGCATCTCACCAAGTAGAGTGAGTTCATTCTCTAGATAATGTTCCTTTGGCGAGGTACTTTTTCCTTTGTATTATTAAAGATGGAAATGAGAAACTTTTTGAAAAACGAAAAATGAGAAGATTGTTACGGAAGGAAGGAAGTAATATATTTCAAAAACATTTCTAAGAAAAATGTAAATTATGATGTTTAGAATCAAGAAGCAGATCTGTCTGAGTTCATAAAATATAAAAGTTACAAATCATGGTTTACAATAAATTATGATGTTTGGAAAAAATGTAAATTTTCATGAACACAGTATATAGGTTACACTTTATATGATCAAAGAAAAGCAATCTATAAGAACCAAGGCCTAAGAAATTGATTTGGAGAGTTCATCAACTTGATGTTACCCAACATAGAATCCACATCCCAATTTTCCCTACAAATTCCCTTGTGGATACTGGTCCACACAATTGAGCCACGGGTTTCGCAATGGCTTCTTGATCTTGCGCATTGCCTTCCAAACCGCGCTATTGCACTTGAACCCCGACCCAAAAGCCAGTTGCCAAACCCGATCACCCCTCTTCACCTTCTCCTTCGCTTCCAAATACGCCAACTCATACCAAATGCTGCTGCTTGAGGTGTTGCCAAATCGGTGCAAGGTTGCACGTGGTGCCTCCAGGTTTTTGTCACTCAATTCAAGGTTCCTTTGCAGCTCGTCTAGAACTGTTTTGCTAGCAGCATGAATGCAGAAGTGCTCGAATGCAAGCTTGTAATCAGGAATGTATGGTTTTGCGGACTCTGATTTGGTAGCTCTGCCGAACATGAACTTCCAGATGAGAGCTGAGAAGAAGAGGAGCTGCTCTGAGAAGGGCAAGACCAAGGGGCCTAGTGTGGTTATGTTTGTCTTGATTGCATCACCTCCGATTTCTACCAAATCTTTACTCACTTTTATTCCCTTGAACTTCTCGCTGTCTTCTTCTTGAATGATGCTCCTGATGCGTACAAAAGCGAACAATTTAGTGATCAGAAACAATCTCAGAAAATGTTCTGCATTGTTAAGATAATCTCGTATCATATCAGGTACCTAAAGCTAACTGATAACCTGATCGAACTGATAACGTAACACTACAAACTTGGTGAAAAAGCAAAATGTACCTGAAGCTCCGATCATCAGCACCCTTATGCGTCCTGACAACATGCTCAAGTCTATATTTGGCACGGCGATTGTCACGGCGGCGATTGGAGAGCATGACAGCAGAGCAACCCATTCTGAAATAACAGTTCGGTATCAACATCGACCTATCCTTACCAGGGTACCAATTATACCCAACGATTTCGGTACTAACCACCACAGCAATGCTATTAGGATTGGCCTCCAACATGTCGCGTGCCAAATCAATCCCGATCACACTAGCACTGCAACCCATTCCGCCCAAGTTGAAGCTAAGGACGTTCCCACGCATCTTATAGTGGTTGATCACCATAGCCGAAAGGGATGGCGTCGGGTTGAAGAGGCTGCAGTTGACAACGAGCACTCCAACGTCCTTGGGTCGGATATGTGTTTTCTCGAAGAGTTCGTCCAGTGCGCCAAAGATGACTGCGGAAGCCTCTGCACGGCCTTCCTTCATAGTTGCTGTGTTCTCTGGTGAGCCGATGGATTTTGGGATGTATGTTTCGTTGCCGATGCCGGAGGATTCCAGGATGCGCTTCTGGAATTCGATGCTCGGTTCATCAAATTTGCCTGATTTTCTTGCTAGTTCAATGAACTGGTCCTTTGTTACCTGCATAATTATTTCATCAGCCATTTTAGCTTAGTCTTGTACAAACAAGGGTGTACATATCTCATTGCCACTTGCCAGTAAGAAGGGGGGAGCCAAAAGACAAAACAACGTATCATTAATTTAAAACTATAAAACTTCAATTGATAATATATCGAAAGTAATTTTATTACATTCAAAGTAATTTCTTTTTTCCTAAATAGAAAAGATTACAATCTTATACCTCCTTTAAAAATTAAACTTTGCACCCGCTTTTCTTATTCAAGCTCTATTTCACTGTACCACTTTATAATAACTTCACATTCAAAGTAATTTGTTTCCAAAAACCTCTTTTCTTTTCCTTTTTCTTTATACTCCATGTCAAAGGACCGCAGAACATTATACTCTAAGAACACCAAAGGTGGAATGACTTTGTACGTATTAATTAAAATATTTGACATCGATAATTTAAAATTAAATTGAAATTAAAATTGAGAAATTTTAACTTCAAAATGCCTCCGTCCTTTCAAAATAAAATGTTCCATCTTAATTTTTTATTATCAACAAATATTAAATTTTACTTACTTTGGCCCGGATTAAAATTTTCATTTTGACATTTTACGCTTAAAAATTTACAGCCTAACTATAAATTAATATTAAATTATAAATATAAAATGTACAATTTATTAATAAGATGATACTTTAGGGGGTTAATTAAGTTGGATCTATTACTAAAACCTACCACTTAATCACTAATCGAAATAGTGTATTGATAAATTAAATCCACAAGTGGTTACTTGTACATATGTAATAAATCTAATGAATTTTGATATTAATACTGCAACATAATTCTTGACGGCTACGTACCTTAAAATCCTGACTGGGCTTGTAGCAGGCGAAGTCGAGAAGATAAATAGAGGTAGGTCTGGAAATGAAGTAAATGGTAAGCGTAAACACAAACACAGCCAAGAAAGCAACGACAGTAGCTAGATCATAAGTAGCAGTAGTATCCCATAGCCTCTGCCACATCTCTTCCTTCCTCAGCGTTCCAACCTCCGCCCCGAATACGACTACCAAAACCGGAACGGTTGCCAGGTACAATCCATGGTTTATGAGGTAATGGTACCCGAGTTTTACATACTTCATGTTCACTGAGTTCACAAACTCCGGTAACCGACGTCGAACACGAACCGAGAACTTCATCGAACCTGACTCCTCCCCCCGGTTCACTATCTCGGTCGAGAGAAGATCTTGCTCACCAGGCATAGGCATGGCTTGGTTGTTTGTGTTTGGGTTTGTTTGAATATTGTGTGTTGAATAGGTGGATGGATTTATGAAGGGAAGAAAGGAGTTGGTTGGGTGAGTTATTAATGTTGGTACCAGACGTAGTTAAGGGTTGTGTAGTTGGTTAGATTGCAAGCGGGGAAATAAATTGTGCAATCAATGTGGAGTGCCTTTTTCGAGTTAAGTATATGCGGTTTGCATAATCCTCTCACAATAGATGTGTGAATAAATTAGCTAGATTACTTACAAATAAGTCTCTTAATTTCCAAATTCATAAAACTATTTCTTCAAATAGTCAACAGCGTCATAATCCGCCCAGCGAAAGTGCTTATGATCATTGGAACTTCAAGTTAACACCTGCACAAACACTATGGTTGGGGTTCCAACTGTAAATCCGATTTGCTAAGTGTCAATTTTGATAGAGACTTTATTCAATAGAAATTGTGAAGTCTTACATAGTATTTTAGGTATGAATAGGTGAAGGTCACTTACCTTGTTTATGGGAATGCACCCATAATTAGAGGTTTTTCATGAGAATGGAAGAACCCATACATACAATAAATGACTCCTTAGCCCATGAACCACTACGTTGACTTAACTCATGTTTCATTTTGGTTATTTGAGGTCATTGCAGAGATTTCATCGTTCCTTCGAAGAACACGAGGAGCTTAGCATGTCTTTAACGTTTTTTGACATATTTATGTATCAACAAAGTCAACTATACATGTGGAACAATAAGAGTTATCTCTAAAAAAGTTATAATTGTTATCGGCATGGACATCTATCATTAACTTGGATCTTCTTTGTAAAACTTAGGATTACTGTTGGGACACCCGGCCAATATCAATTTGGGTATTCACTAATACCATAGTAAGTAGTCATCATATCAATTAAGTTTTTGTTTACCACTATTTTTTCAGCTTCATGGATTTTTTTAATAAAAAGCTCGTTACGTGAACGCGCAGCTTTTCAAACAAGCTAGCTGAAAAATTAGCTGGTTTGAGAAGTTAACTTTGTGAAAAAAAAAACTACCTGGTTATTCAGCTAAATGGTATGATGTGGATTAAGGGCTATTTGACTTGTATGTAATTACAAGATCCTGTCTTAAGTTATTTTAGTCTATCATGCTTAAACATAAATATTACTTCATCCGTACCATCAAACTTCATACATTAGGATTGACGCGTAATGTTATGCGAAAAGTTAAAGTAATAATAAAAAATTGAAAAAGGTAAGGAAAAGTGTACTTTTAGTGACAAAATGTGTAATTTTTGAGTAAAGTTGAAATTATTTATTATTTGTTAGTAGTGAGATAACTTTCTTTTTGTAATGTATGAAGTTTGGTGGAACGGTTAAAAATGACATATGTATGAAATTTGTTGGGACGGAGGGAGTAACTATCATAAACACTCTGAAGATACGATATTTAAATATATAACTTATTTAAAAACTTAAATGTTATCTAGAATATTATTTAAGTTATTTATTATAAGTTTTCTTATTATTATTTATGTAATAAAATGTGTTTTTGGTAATGAAAAATAATAATATTGGAAATATACATGCTTGGTTAATAAAATTGATTAATTTTTTTATGGATATGTATTTGTTTTTAGATATGTTACTTGCGGTAATTTATTCATTAATGTGATGAGATGACTTTCCGAACTTGAAAGTCGTGACACGAGATGAGATGATTTTCCGATCCACTTGCAGGCAGTCTCTAATGCATGGGGTTGCGTTTTTGTTAATGTGTGCAGTGGTATGCAACTTCCAGCTACCTGTGTTTTTCATTTCGTTACAGGAACGCCTACTTGTGCTCCTTGCGTGTACTGCGACTTCTACAACTCAATTCATTGCAATATGAGAAACGGCAATTACAGTGCAATAATTAGGAGTAGGTCTCCTTAGACCATCCGCATTAGTTGACCGTGTTGGGTATCTATCGAATAGTGTTAGCGGATGGATAGTGTATCGAAGATGAAAATATGAAACACAACACAAAAATAAACGAAATTGTTGAGTAGAGGGTGACCCTTAGTCTTTAAGACTTTATTTGTACCGCTCTTGTACTCACGATTAACAACAAACAGTCTCCCAATATAGAACAACATTGATAAATTAGAGTTCTACATCAAACAGTCTTTCAAGATAAAACAACAGTGATAAATTAGAGTTCTAGCACTGAACACTAATTCCGACGAATTAGTACACTATGAAAATACTGAAGAACATCCAACACCCACTACATATAAAAGTAGCAACTCTATTTTATACTTCTTTATCCTCTTATACGGTTAGAAAATTTCAAAGGAAATTCATAATATACGTCCTCCAAACTTCACAAGTTACTTAGGATTTGAAACACATAAAATATATATTAATTTGGTATCCTCCACTATATATTCTCCTAGAAGAGAATATGGACTTGAATTCGGATGTCTCCATCTTTTCAAAATGAAGTAGGGGAGTCCCTATACATAGACATTAAAAAGTTGCAAGGAAAAGATGCAATTATACGATCACAACTCTCTGCACCCGACATGACATAACCGAATAAGTTCAACATCTCTTCACAAATAGTTGCATGGCTCAATTCGAAAGTTGTGACCCTGGTCAATCAACAAGTCATGATTTCTAACCCAAGAGTCACAACTTTTTGCTATTTTGCATTTCCTTGATTCAACAACCTTCCAAGTGTTCCATCAGGCACCAAGTTCAAACCTCTTCTTCCACACCTTTTTATCTATATATTTACATATATTTTGTCGGAATTTAACGCAACTTCATTGCAAATACCTTCGTATTAATAATTACAAGCGATCTATTTGTGCGTTAATTTCTCATTCATCTTAAATTCAAATTGAATAATTACAGATATTAAATACACTTTAATTAAAAATTCCAACAGACAGCTCATGACACGTCATCAACGGTTGACGTTGTGCCGCGACATGCTTATGCTCGGGTTACGCTCAATGGCGAAGCCACTAAGGCCACCACCCCGTGCTTGGCACGAGATAAAAAAAAAAGTTTAGTATTGTATATTTCAAGTTTTTCCAAAACTAGCACGAGTATATTTCGAGAATTTTTGTTTAAATATGTATTAAATTTTATTTTTAACGATTGATACGGTCTATTTTTCTAATTTGATTTAAACTAAAAACAATAACACAACCATAAAAAGGCATTTTAAGTGGTTGTATTCATTAAATTTATAGAAAATAATGATATTTAAAGATTTTTTTATCTATTTATAATTTTTTTTAGTAAAAATTAGTTAAAACATTTGATTTGTGGTTTTCATTATGTATAGAAAAAAAAAGATCGGGTGCTCTCCATACTTATAACATTTTTTATATTTATTTATTTGAATTAAACTAATTATAATTGAGCACGGGATGAAAAAAATTCCTAGCTTCACCCCTGATTATGATGTCATGGGATTAAAAGGAATCCTTTTTAATTTTACTTTACATGAATACTATATTATAAGAGTGGTTAGCATCGAAATTATTAAAATTAAATGAAGAAAACTCGTTTTACAATTTATTAAGGCTCAATTCTAATTAAGGCTTTGTTCTCTTCAATTGAAATTTACTAAAGGGAATTGAAATAAAATATAAATTATAACTAAGTAGATCTGAAATGAATTGAAGTGATTTTCAGTTTAAGATAACAAAGTCTAATATAAGTAAAACTTTATTCAAACAACTAATATATTTGAACAAACTAAGTGCATGTTTGATTTTTATGGGAATGGTTAGTTGTAGAATTCGATGGAATTGTCTGTGAACCATAATTCATGAATTGTGAGGTGGGTTTGTGATGAATTTCATATTTGGTTTCTTATTAGGCGTTTATGAACCGGGTTTCATATTTCGACATTTTTTCATTGTCTGGTTTTGTGAAATGGAAATGGAATTCTCTTTAATGGGCTTTGGGCCTTTGCTAACAGATCAACATTTTAGCCCAATAACTGAAAATGGCCTGGGCTTCATACGAAATTCAGAAAATTTCTCCCAAATTATGAAATTGAGGTTATAAATTCGACATGTCATAAACCCTAGTCCCCAATTACAAATTCATTGAAACCCTAGTTCATCCTTCAGAAATCACAAATTCAACATTGTCACTCAAGACACATCGTCTAACACCAGTGGTCCCGTGACAAGAATGAATAACGAAATGTTGATGATGGAATTTGATTGGTGTAAATGCGAGACTAAGCAGATACCCGTTGATGAAATCAACTGGAAGTCTATACCACTAAAAAATACATCGACAATTATAATTGATGAACACGAAAATATTGAATTCATTAAAAGTAACCTATCACATATTAATTCTATTTTAACCCATCACATACACAAATGTACTACTAGTATAATAAACATATGACATTTGAAAGGAAATTCCGCTTTTGACGAAAATTCAAACTTCAAATCATAATAAATTTTTATTAAATTTATAAGTTTACATTAAACTCCACATATGGTCCTGATGAAGCTCTTTAGCTAGTCGGGAAAAAAAATTGATCAATCCATCATATAATTTAACTATGCATTCTTATGCTCCATGTAAATTAGACACTATAATGTTTGGTACCTACTTATTTACCGAATTCTCATATACTTTTTAAGCTTAGACTTTTACTGCAAGGGTTCTAGAAATATAAATTGATTTATAAAAACCCAACAATCCCTTCTTTTAATGTGTTTTTTTATGGTGGATCGGAAGAAGGATCAACGACCATATCCAAAGTAAATCTCAATAATCTCAAGAAATGCATACGAACATACCAAGAAAATGCTTGAAATCTATAAACTAGACAAACATAATAGTTGGCATAATGTGAATACATGAATTAACGACCATAAAAAGTTGATTTCACTTGGTCAGGATGAGAACAATGCAGTTCGAAATGGCTTCATTCGTCATTATTGTAGCAGCAGAAAACCCATTTTAAGAATACATGCTCATAGTAGGTATTGTTTTTGTGGGATTGTCTCCCAATTTTACACATGAAACACTATTCTGGTTCAAGAAATGGAATTGTGGTTGGACCAAATTCCCTCAACAGATTTCCACTCCCAATAAGAACCATAACATTGGAATTGTTGACAAAAAGGGTGAACTTTGCACATTTCCTACAAAACCAAACAGCCACTAAAGGGAATCTAAGTCAAACTAACACAAACAGAATGCAATAAGCACACAACACATAAATAAAAATGCAACAAACACACAACACACGATTGAATGCTTGACAAATTAAAGATAAGATGCTTGGAAAAGTAAAGAAAAATTAAGAATTACTTTCACCCAAATCATATTCCCTAAACTTTAATAAAACACAAAATAATTCCACCATCACCAACCATCTTCCACCACCTATAACCACCATCTCCATTTTAGGTCGTCCCTTCTCCATTTCTCTTCAAAAAAAGCTTTGATCGGAGTTGTTTAAAGCTTCGACCAGAGCTGTATTTAGAGCTCTAAACGACGGAGTTGTTACGGCTCCGATCGGAGCATCTTCAAAAAAAATAAACGAAGGGAGTAAGAGGACATAGGTGGTGGAAATTGATGGTTAGAGATGGTGATGTGGTGTGGGAGATGGTGATGGATAAGATGGATTGAAATGCTAATAAGTAAAGTTTTGGGTATTAATTGACAAGAATGATAAGTTTTATGGGCTAATTTTGTAATAATTAAAATTATTATTATTGTTGAATTAACAAGAAAAGATAAAATAAGAGTTTAACTTTGTGTGTGTAGATGTAATTATCAAATTAGGCCTTTGTTAATTTTAGATGAATCTGTAATAGTCGACAATTCGGGGTTAAATGTGCAAAGGGGTAGCTTATGTAGTTTTCCGTTATAAATATCAAATTCTTTCAAAATTACGATGTCTTGAAGACCACAAACATAAAATGGTAAAATTTGATTTCAACAATGATCACTGCTTCAATAACGCTAAGAATTAATATATTAAAAATGAGTCTGTTGTCACAATTGACTGACTGAACAAATTACATGTATGTCTTATAAATCTTTTAATGTTAAATTAATGCAATGTAATTTGAAGTTTAACTTGACTCTTTAACACTTAAACTTGGACAATTGGACTTTACTTTGGAATAACATGATTTGGGGCTGATTGGCCAAGCATTTAAATGCCCCCATTTGACTCGATGAACAGTGTTTTGGCCTAAAATACACTTCAAAAACCCCATTTCAATTTTATTACAAACACAATTTCACCAAAATCTCATCTAAATGGACATTTAAGTGCCATGCCAATCAGCCCCTGATTCTTGTCTTCCAATTCGGAGCTCAACGTAATAGTCACATTTTGCTAGGTGAATTTGTCACAAAATCCTTCTAGCAAGTTTATTTGAGTAAAGAGTTTAATTGAGCAATTAACAAGTCTTTTCTAAATTTAAGAATAAATGAGCCTAGAAGATAGAGAAGGTATGTATTGAAGTTGGAGACGACCGATCGGACTTACACGAATTACGTTTTGAAGCAAATTTGTGACAAGAACAATATCAATATGATTGGAATGGCAAATTTCTGACCCGGAAACAGAAAACTAAAACTACAAGTTGAGTTTAGCTTTTGGCTTTGCAAATGGAAGCTTCAATCCTAGGCTGAAAAGAGTAGCCACACACAAACTCTCTACCCTCCCCATTGTGATCATCATCCTCAAATTCAACCCATTCATCTTCACCTAAATTATACACAACATAACTACAAACTTCACTCGAATTCAAGCAAACCAACATACACTCCCCTGCTCCACTGCAGTTCACATCAACCTTCTTCCCGTAATACTTTTGCGACATCCAATCCGGCATCTTCGTCACCTGCCTCCAACATTCGTCCCATTTCCACACCCGAACACTAGCGCTTTCGAACATCTCCAACATCAACACCACACACATCTCTCCATCCAGCTCAACGATATCAATCGAATACTCACACGATACCGGCAGTAGCCTTGGATACACCAACGTTGTTTCTTGATTCAGATTGCAGCATACAATGCTGCCAGATGGGCTCAAAAAGTACAGAACTTGTTCGTTTTGTTTGTTGACTGTCAGCAGAGATGAAAACTGCTTACATGGACTTCGTTGCGTGTTAGTCGATACCACGTCCCCGCATTTGGTTAGGAAATACTCGGTGGACTCTGCTTCGGAGGGGTCGTTGAGTCGGGCAAGGCGAACTTCAGGTCCCCATTCGTCATGGCCAGCATTGTAACGTTTGAACGTGAGATTGAAACTAGATAGGTCTCCGGAAACTACGGCGAGATTACATGTATCTGAATTAGACAACATTCCGATTGCGTGAACGGGAGCGAGAGCGTGAACGGGTTTGATTTGTTGAGTGAACCGGGTGATCGGGTTGGTGATGAGGAACTGGCCGGTTTGATGGTCGCGGAAACAGATCAATCCGCCTGATGAAGCGACAGGTATGAAATTGGAATTGGTTTGTGGAAACAGGGGATTTAGTTTTCTCCATTTTCTTTGGGAAGGGTCGAATATGACGTTCGAGTGTGTAATGGTATCGGAATCGACCATTAAGAAGCAAGGATCACGGTTCGGGACGCGAGAGCAGGCGAGAGTGAAAGTAGGAGAATGGGCAATGGATTTCCAGTTCTTGCAAACGGAAGTTGATTGGAAGAAGGAAGATGTTGGTAGGAAGGAAAGTACTCGTTCAAGAAGATCTTGATTGAGGTCGTTTAATGGGAATGGTGTTGTAGATGATGATGATGATGATTTTCTCTTTCTTGAGCCTTGAAGCTCCATTGTTGATTGAGTGAGTGAGTTTATGGAGTGTTGTGTGGATGGGGTAAAATTTATAGTGATGATGGTATCAATGCAATGGAGTGTTGTGGGTTGACAAAGAGTAAAGTTAAAGAGGCATTTGACAAATGCAAAAGAACAAAGTGTTGAATTATTAATTTCACCGGTCGTGGAAATTGGAAAAGGGAGGGAGATTTGCATCCAAGTCACTTGGATTAAGGTTTTTTTGGTATATTGACTTCACTTGTGAAGTTTTGCCAATCACCTCTCTCTAGAGCCTATGTTTTTACTTGTTAATGTTCACAAACCAAGTTAGAGCTCAGCTTGTTTAACAATTCTAGAGAGCTTCTCAGCTGACTTTTAGTCCAAGTTAATGTGGTGTGACCTCTTAAATAATAAGCAAGGCATTTTTATGTATGAAAGTAGTAATTAAATGGAGAAAATTGTTGGTAAGTATGGATCAATCCAAACAAATTAATTAGATTTCAACTATATAAACTCAAAATAGAATTTCAGATTTTATCAAATTCGTTCTATTTATAAAAAGTTCAAAACATTATCATATATAATAGAGTTAGGGCCGTATATGATTGTAAAGTACGAGAAGTACATAAAACAAAAATACTCTATATTTTTTGGGTGGACGGTTGCATAAATTTCATTGCTCAACTCTAAGAGTTAAGGCTGAACAGTTACGAGTTGGTTTAAAATGACTACTTATGACAGATTAAAACAAGTAAAGTTGATATAAGTTGGAGTGTTATCAAAAATAGGTGAAATTAGAAGGGGGTGGGAGCAATTTGTTAGTGTGGAAAGCAAAAGTAGAAAGGTAGCGTTGAGGAGGTGAGACGAGAAGAGGGAATAGAAATGTTACGAGGAAAAAGTGGTTATCTTATCATATAATATAATATAATATTGTTTTGTTATTTTACAGTGATGCGTGTGTGCATATGTCGTGTGATTTCACGGCGCCGATAGGGTCTTCTCATCTCTTTAGGTTGCTGCTGCTGACTTTTATCGACAAAAGAACATCCACCAGGGGACCCTATGTTTACTTTTTCTTCCTTTCCCACGCTTACCAATCACTATTTCCTATTTTCTTTTTCTTATGTAACTTCGATCACTTCATTTTAATTCCTCATTACTCTTAAAATTTAATAATAAAAATTGAAATTGTTACATTCATATATAATAATATAATTCCATCACATATTAAATGATTGTATTTGAACATAATTTATGATGAAGAATATTTAGGATTGAACGTTGAATTGTGGAGTGTAAAGCTTGTTATAATCACATATCTGAGAGACTGTGACTATATCTCCTACCCGAGTTCATAGACAGAGAAATTATATTTCTCCTTACATGTATATTCTTGTCAAGAGTTGTTTATTCATCTTCTGTTGTGCCAGTCACGTATCAAACAATCACAATTGCTCCGAGTGTGCCCCGTTGGACCTTCTCTTCCAATTCCTTTGTTTTGCAGATGAATGTATGGTGTTATGCAAAAGCTTCCAATCTGTATGTAATTGAATCCCAAAACATGCCTCCATTCGTACGCCTCAACCTCGGGGCAATCTGTTTGCTGGCAGAAATTTTGGATCATGTTCTGACTAAATACACCCTTAATGTTAAACGTCATATCATTTCGACTCTTAGTAACACCAAATAAGACACAATAAGTATTTTGGAGTGTCGGTCTTTTTTTTCTAGAAGAGGTCACTTGTTTAACCACATCGTGGATCAGGCCACGTCCAAAGTTAATACTTGGTATACTCGCTGAGCCACTTTAATTCAATTCATAACCAACACAATTCATTCCTACTGCCTGTTTATTGTCAAACTCCTTTTGAAAGCAACACACAATTAGCAAACATTTTTCTAGAATGTCATGAGGTCGCCTCCGCTAGCTAACGGTATATTTGTTTAAAGGAGTTGACGGTTCAGTTCAGGGATACGTAACCTACTTGCTTGGCAAATTGTGTGGGATCCCGACTCACTGTGGGCACTTTATCGACTTTTGGCACGATCATTGATTGCCACAAACGATTACTAGAGTATGTTCCACACAACCCTCCTCGTACTCGTCGTCAATTTTCTCACAAATGTCCACTGAATTTCTCCCACCTTGCTCAGGTTCTGCCATAGGATGTTTCATGAAAAATTATTGGAATCCCTATCCCGACTTCACCCACGAGATATTGTTGAATACGGTTATATACCTTTGTTGCCATTTCGTCGAAACTCAGATGGGAGTGTAGCAAGTAAAATTGCACAAATGATAATTTGATAAACTTGTTTAATGCGGGGTACAATTCTCTAGTCTAATCCTCTGATTCTAGTTGCCTAAGACGACGAACTTGGATCTTCAAATTCTTCGGTCTAGAACTTTATCTTCAAATTCGAACGAACGTCGATGCGAGGGCTTTTTGGCTTGATCTCAGATCGAACGTCGAACTTGTAGACGTTTATGGCGAGCAATGACGATCTTCTTGGAGATTTGACGAACTCTTCGAAGAGTGCTTCTCGA
>JAYMSP010003113.1:0-21035 GCA_036897095.1 Plantago elongata
ATAAATCAACTTTATCAGTTTGTTTTGACAAACAACCACAAAAAAAAAAAAAAAAAAAAGCTCATCTCATTCTAGCATAGTGAACACTTGACTCCCACGCTTCCTGATACTTAGAATTACATACTTGACTAACATACCCTGCCAAAGCATATTCCGACTCAAACAATATCCAATACCTAGCAGAAAAAAAGCATGATTTCAGAAACTGATTAACCAACTAATTTCTTTCTGTCAGTTGTTTCCTTGCTTCAGGTTACCATTAACCATCCATGAATGGTGACACTAAACTTGTGGAATAGACATCTGTGTAATAAACATGCTTATATGTTACAGTGATATCAATTGATGCAATTGATGCTTAAGTGTGTCACTTTTGGGATCATATAATTGGAATAGTTGCGACTTGCAACCTCATCATCAAAATTTCACTCCCTCATGTCATTATATGGGTACACTCACAAGCACAATAATCCTCAATAGTGATCATTTTATTCCACAACTTCTCCTTCAACCCATGATGCTCTAAAACCCACACATCCATGCTATTGATTGTGTAATAATTAGATGTCACACAAAGGAAATACGTGGCTTTGAACTTACTGGTGGCAACCCTACCGTTCCAAGAATGTGCAATAATGTGTCATGAAAATGTAAAACAACTCCTAATCGTGTTCTTCTCCATTCACACCAGAACCCAATCGCTGAAAGTCTGCAACAAATCGCTCAAGCTAAAGTATATAGAAATGTAAAATTGAACACTTATATTGCATAACTACCATATAGGGCCGTCTATTGATAAGTAGAGTACAATATTAGTCTAATCACTAACGTCACATTGCATGATAGGGAACACAATATAGTATAAACTCGAACTAGTTAGATACCCCTGTCAATATTTGCATTCACCAAAAAGCTCTGCAGCTGATTAGAAAGAATCAACAAGCGATGTAATTCTTTCAGCAACGATAACTACGCATGAGCTCATTGCTTCGCTGCATTTCAAATCTTCTATCTATTACAAGCATATATCTGACACATCTATTTACTAGACCACCACGATGTCTTCTTTTCCGTGTACATTCACATCGGATTCATGAAAGACTTCATCTGGATTTCTAAAGAATCGACCTAAAGTGTAGAGATAAGTTGCCAGTTGGATTATTTGAAATTGTGAAGGTCAATTTTCATTACAGTTATGTCATCGCGATTTCCTCGGCTTAAAGAAATGTCTATAAGTTTCCTGCAAGACTCCAGTGAATTTCTATCGCTTGAAAACACATCCACAGCCTCCTGTTCACTTACCTGTTCGGTCCAAATCAAACAAAAAAGAGCAGAAGTGAATTTTTCTGCATATGTAGTGTATTACCAGACCTGACTAAAAAAATTGTGACCGCCTAATACAATAAACGAATAAGGTTGGTCAATGGGATGATTGATGAAAGTCTATGGTTAAGTTTATACAGGAGAACAGGATAAACAGAGGCTTGGAAGTGTTGGATGTAATTGCAGATAATGTTGGGTCTTAACTTCTGAGGGCCGAAAAACTGCAAAGCGAGTTCAACTAAGTGCAGATTGTAGTAAATATCAGTTTACGCAATAATCATCTCAATTCATTGACAAAGTAGAAACCAAAAGGACAGAGTTTTTGCAAGAACTCTTTCAAAAAGGATTTAAAAAGAAAAGGAAACTGCAATGATGTCAAGAACAAGTTGCCTGAAACAAACAAAAGATAAATCCTGACAAAGAAAACAAGTACCTTATCCCACAACCCATCCGAAGCTACAATCACAAACTCACAGTCTTCTGTTAAAGGGATTGTGACGATATCTGGATCACAAGTGATCCAATCTTTCAAATGAAGGTCCCCGAATGCTCTAGAAACAGCAAGTGACCCATTCACTCGCCAAACTCCATTATGACAATGCAAAAAACCACCCTGCAAATCACTTCTGGATGATCAATTTAATTCATTGTTACAGAGCCCAAAGTCCACTGACAGGATATAAATCAATAACTTACCGAATTCTCTATGCGAGCACGCTCATCCTCCCTAGTAAGGCGATGGTCATTTGTCAGTGTAATGGGTTTTCCTTTCTTACTCAAGACAACTCTGCAATCACCTACATTTGCAGTGTGGAGTTCTCCATCCTTTAACAGTACACCTGCTGCACAGGCTCCACCATTCACATCCTGCAAATAGGTTTAAAGAAATTATTCAAAATTTCCAATTAAGGATTCAATGTGGCCATTCTGTACTATGGCTCAGAGTTCAACTAAATGAAAGAGAAAAAAAAAAAACACATATAAAGCATGTTCTGCGTTAACCTCAGACTGAATGAAGCAATATGACGAGCGTTTTGTAAGCTACGTTCATACAACTATACGCATCTGGCTTAATACCATTTAAATAGAGTGAAAAAAAAGACAACATCAATCCACCTTAATACTACATCCCACAATATAAAACTACCAAGGCCCTAATTACTTGAACTAACAATTACTCCATGCACATCAATTGAAAGTAGGAATTTTCGAAAGTCATGTTTCCGTACTTTGCAGAATTGTTTTCCTTTTCAAATTAGCATTAAATAACTTGTTTGTTTATGAAATGAAAATGTTAGCTTACCTTAGCAAGAAACTGCTTGTCTGTGGCATAGTAGCCTCCCCGTAATGCTGCTTCTATCTGGATTCCAGCTTTCGCAACTCCTTCTAATTCATTTACTATGTTCTTTCCTAGATTTTCAGCTACATATTCAGCCGCTGCATGACCACCATGCCCGTCAATAACTACAAAAAAAGCCTGCAACAAAGGAAAGTCCATTCTGATAAGTAAACACTAGCTGCCAATTCAACCACATGTGCTATAGGCTAAAAGGTAGTTGGTAGCTTGTCTGATAGCTTTTTTTTCCAACAAGCTAACTTGATTAGCTTCTCAAACCAAAGCTAGCTTGTTTAAAAAGTTGTGCGTACGTAACAAGATTTTTATCAAAAAAAGAAGCTCATTGAGCTTAAAAGCTAAATGAAAAAGCTAGTGTAAACAGAGCCAGTATCAAAGTGTGATGCATCTTAAATAGCAAGATGCCACAACATATGCACCTGTGTGCTAAAGGTATCACTTCACTGCAATAACCTAAGCAATTAAACCACTCTAATTCAAACAATGAATCCTAATGCCACAGCTGTAATTACTAATGAATCAGAAAAGGCCTAAAAAGTTGAATGCGAAGTGTTGAAATGGAAGTAACTCTAACCAAATGTACCAAGCACAACCAAAACCAGAACATATAAAAAAAACTCAATCCGAACATCGAAAAATCGATTACGTACTTGCTTAGGGTCACCTGAAATATCAACGACAGCAGCATGTCTATCCTCCATAAGTTCTCTCCTCCCCTTTTTGCTAACCAGGAAGAAATCTCTCCCCTCAATCACCTCGAACTCCTTCACAAAATCCACCTTCTTCACCTTATCAACGAAATCCAGCCCTGGGAAACACGTCGGAATAACAAGCCTCGCAGGCCTCTTCTTCATCGGCCTAGCATCACCTACATCCTGAATTCCAGCTCCAATTTCAGGGCAAACACGACGTCGTTCACCTAGGTTATTGCGAAATTGGGGCTTTTCATCCTCCTCATCTTTCCCGCAGCTGAGCCACCGAGGAGACGGCGGTTCCGGTTGCGGAGCTGTCAACAATGCCATGGAAGCTGCTCGTTTCAGCAGGCGGAAAAAGTATATGACAATGGAAATGACGGATATACGTAGATAAAATGGTCGAATGTCGATCATTTTCGACATGGATTCGTTTGATTGGGTAAACGATGAATCGAAAATCAAACCTGCGAGAAAAGTCCCAATTATGAGCCGGAAATTGACGTTTTGGGAACAAAATTGAAAGGGACTGGTACTAATTAATGTCGAAAAGAAAATTGTTGGAGAAAAAAGGTTTCGAATTTCAATTTCAAGGAGGATTGTTATTGGTAATTAGGGTGGGAGAAATGATTAGTGGTTGGTGAGGTGTTTTAATGGCAGGGATTAACGGGTCAAAGGGACTAAGTTTTTGGTAGGTGGGGTTAATAAGTCAAAGTAGCAATAAAAAATGGTGGATTAGTGAGGATGTTGAAAGGGTTTATGGCATTAATTGAGTGAGGTTAGAGAAGGTAGTTACGTGGTACAGACGGCTGTTGGTTTAGTTTCTGTTGGGAAATATTCAATGGTCGGTATGTTATAAATAAATATTCAAAGTAGTATAACACATGAATAGATGGTGCGTGGAGAAAGAATACAATTCCAGCGATTTTCACGCAATTTCAACTTTTGCAGATTAAAAAGTGAAATTTCACTTTGTATCTCCTCTCTCACGGAATAATGTGTGGAATACAAGCTTTGAAAACCTTTCAGTTCCTTCTCCTCACAAGTCACAACAGCAATTGACTTCATTCTAAATTTATCTTCAGCCGATTTCTTCAGATCGCACTCCGTCGCTAGCATCACCTCCCTCCACCGTGTCGGCCACCTTAACGATCATCCTCTCACTACCATGGCGTAGTCCTATTACCAATTCATATACCCTCTCGCCATTTTTTAGTTATTTTGCTCCCGATCTATGTTCCAAGTTTATCCCACAGTTTTTCTGAATCTCTAATTTGAAACTTTGTTCTTTCTCCAAGTTTCGAGCTATAGTCCGAGGGGAATCAACCTGATCTTGGCGTGGTATTGGCCAATAAACTCTTTTTTCCCCTGATTTTATTTAATTACGTGTTGAAATTACTACTAAGATGGATTAACGTCATAGCTAATAATCTATTATTTTAGTTGATTTGTGGCTCTCTTTCTGGTTCCAATGTTCCGGCTAGGGTTGAAGTTTCTTATTAAAATCGAATGATTATTGTGAGATATTGTGATACGAGAATAACAGTTGTTTAATTTGAGTTTATTGTGATATGCATACTATTTTAATGATTATTAAAGTTATGAAGTTTTTATTGGACCGGAGAGGCAGTGACATACGTGTCGTTTGTGGACTTCAAAAAGATTGCTCATATTAATTTGGGTTACTAAAAGTTGGGACAGATCCCAAACTTTGTTTGTAACATAAACACTACCTGTGCTAATTCTAAATAATGAGATCTTTAACTTATTTTTTAAAAAATTTCTTTTAGGAATTTAGCGAAAAGTTAAGTTGTTAGTAAAATCATCAATGAATATGTTGTTTTATAGAGTGTGCAGGACGTTACATGGTCATGACTACTAACACAAATTAAAAGTTTTAATTATATATAGAATGACCTTATATAGATTTAAAGTTTATAATTAACTTAAAAGAAAGATTGTGTATGTATCAAATATATACACAAAATAATTTTAAAACTTACTTTTATATCATGCATAATGTAAGAAAAACAATTAATTAGTATACGCAGTTATGCATTGGGAGTTAAATGACAATTAGGAAATCTAAAATAAACTAAAAGAATCAATAGATTCAAACAACCTTTTAATGAAGGCATTTGTCCCCGATTCAATAGAAACACGAGTTCATTACTCCATTTGTTCTGCCATATCATTACTTTGGAGTTGGCTACACTTACAACAAAAATGGGAACCAAATGTTTTATGGTTTAAAAATGTTGAAAACAATTTCAATCATTTGTCAAGACTCTTTGGTGAACTCTTTAATCACTTGTAAAGAAGCTTAAGCTATGTTTTTTCATCTGAACTAATCAGTTGACATACGTTTATTATAAATATGAACTTAAATAAATTAATTAAAACTAAACTGAATTGAAATTAATAATTTTCCAGATGAAAAGAACGAAGTCTTACTCTATTAAGAGTACTTCTGGTGAGGAACTTTACATTAACATATAACTATCAATTTTACACTAACTTTTAATGATATCATATATATATACTAGTAGTGTGACGATAACATCAAAACTTATAGTGTACGTTTGAAAAACGTCTTACACGCGTAGCGGGTGTAACTATTTATAGAGATCTAGTATTGTTAAACTAAGGAAGCAAAGCTTGTCTTGCAGCTCATCGATTGTGCACTATAATATGCATGTTCAATTGCGACTTCAGGTAATTACTAGAGATATTCTATACGTTTCTACTCCAATTATATTTTGACCAATGATTTCATTCTAGATTCATTTATTGCATCAAAATCAACATATATACCAACGTGCTCAATTTTCTAAATTGGCAAATGATTTTGATCATTGTGAAAGATATTATGAATTCTTGACAAAGAAAAGAATGTAAAGAAAGCCTTTCATATGGTATTGCTACATTGGTTTGATAAGCCAACAAATAAGAAATAAGACATGTTGTTATATAAAAAAGTAGGGAGCGAATGTTGCTTCGTGATTCTAGATTTTCCTAGTATTAAAAAATACATTGAAGTAAATATGTTTAGACCTCCAAATAAAAATTGACAATTGGAGGTATATTTATTTGACTATTTATGTGTATATATATATATCACCAACTGAACAAAATAAGAATGAAATCGCAAGTCGTTCAAGGATGTAAGCATGAATTACATGCCAGCATGGTTGATTTCGGAATTAAAGCATTAATATGGACTTGAAAAGAAAAAAAAAAGAAAGAAAAAGAGATTACATGTCTCATGAGAATTTGTACATTGAATTGGTGTTGCAGTACTAAGAATTCTTGTAACATCATGATCATGGAATAGTCATTTATTATTATCTGCCCCTTAATATTATATGGGTATTGTAGATTTTGGGAGATTATTAATGGATGATTATGGGCTGATTGGCCAGGCATTTAAATGATTTCATTTGACTCCATGAACAGTGATTTGACCTAAAATACACTTTAAATACCTCATTTCAATTTTATTCTAAACACAATTTCATCAAAATCCCTATTCAAATGTCATGTCAATCAGCCACTTATTCTTGTGTCCTAACTTATCCTTGTGATGAAAGTAACCAAGAAATTTACTTCCTTAAAAGCTTTAAGCTTGTCTTGGTATGACTTATAAAGAAGCATATAACCCATGAACTTTGATTGCCTACCTCAAGCATGTTTCCTTTTGGTTTGAGGGAGACTCAAGAGAATAATATTAATGTTGACAATTACATTCCTATCTTAATAATTAAAAAGAAGATGAATAAAAAAGAATAAGAAAAGGAAAAATAAGAAAAAGAGAGAACTCATTACCTTCGAGAATCGAAGATCTTGAAGAATCTATCCTCATGAATGATAAACCTTACCTATAGTACTGTCATATTTACATTCCTTTTAACCATTAAATTAAATATAGATTCAATCTCATCCGTTGATTAATTATTAATGCGATGAAATATCACGTAGTGTAACATCGTAATATAATAAAATATACATTTTTTTATTAAATACTCCCTCCGTCCCACTAGAAGTGAAACAATTTTTCGTTTTGGGCGTTCCACCAAATTGAAACCTTTTCATTTATAGATTCAATCTCATCCGTTGATTAATTATTAATGCGATGGGGTGTCACACGATCTCATAATAACGTAGTGCGACGTCGTAATATAATAAAATATACATCTTTTTTATTAAATACTCCCTCCATCCCACTAGAAGTGAAACAATTTTTCGTTTTGAGCGTCCCACCAAAATGAAACAATTTTTCATTTTTATATTTTATCTCATCCGTTGATTAATTATTAATGCGATGGGGTGTCACACTATCGTATAATTACGTAGTGCGACGTCGTAATATAATAAAATATACATCTTTTTTATTAAATACTCCCTCTGCCCTACTAGAAGTGAAACAATTTTTCGTTTTGGACATCCCACCAAAATGAAACAAGTTTCATTTTATGAAAATAACCTCACAATACAACTCATTTTTAACCACACATTATTGGATCCATTATTGGGCTCACATGTACTTTTCGACCTCAAACTAATTCTTAACCACATACTACATATTTTACTTAAAAAGCGTGCATATGAGAAATATTTCGTTATAAACGGACTGAGGGAGTATTGTTTAAATATATTAAATCAATAATTTTAATTGATGATTAAAATTATTTTCCACCCACCTCCACTGACCGGAATCCGACGACCACCTCAGGCACACCGGAATCCGACGACAACCACACCGATATCCGTCAACCACCTCAAGTATTTAAGCAAACCGGAATCTAGTGAAAACCTCATGCACCATTGAAATCCGACAATCACCGAAATAGACATCCACTATAAAATATTGACGAGTTTAGGTTAGGCATCCTCAAAAATTTGCTGACATCCACCATGTTTAAGTTAGCATGGCCGAACTTGCAAAAAAATTACATTAAACAATGTTGCAGCAATGTTTTTGTTATGATGTAGCATTAGTTGACGATCTCAAGGAACACACGATGATTCTTGATGCAACATCCGATAGGATGTGTCCATCATCCGAATGCAGAGACATCCAGAGTGATTGTTTGTATGGTGTACTTTTGTCCGAGGCGACGCTTGGGTGGCCAATTGCGTCTTTTCATCTTCTTAGGGGCTGTCATTTTTATTTTTCACCACTGTTCACCGAAGTTCTAACCAATACGAGGTGAAGGAAAGTTAGGTAAGTTTCACTTCTCTTGTGTTTTGACTTCAGATCATTTACTCTTCAGGTCTTATGTATCTTATTTTCAATTATTGCCATGCAGGATGTCGAAGAGTCAATTCGGTCCTTCAAGCTGGGCGCATTATCATGATGAGTATGACGCTCGTCGTTTCGTGCCCCTTCCAATTTCTAATCCGGATCATGTCCCATTCGAGGCCCCTAATCCGGATCCTATCCCACTCGAGGTCCCTAGTTCGGATCCTGTCCCACTCGAGGCCCCTAATTCGGATCCTCATCCGTTCGAGGCTCCTATCTTCCTCGGGTATGAGGGTGGTGAGACTTAATGAACTGTGATTGCGGGGTCTGACACTCTCCTGCGTATCCGGACGAAGGGACTTCGACGGGCCCGATCGTCCTTGACGTGAGTTTGCGCGAGCTGTCGTGCCCTAAGAAAGGCTTGTGGGAGTTAAAATAGCTCGGGCGTAGGATCACTCGCTCGCACGCCGCGGCACGGAAGAAGTGCAAGAGGGAGGCCCGAAGGAGATGGCTAGCTCGAATGGCAAAGGTGGCAGGGGCAGGCCCGAATGCTTATGTGGAGACTAACAAATCCAGTACGAATGATGCGGATTGGTGAAGGTGGGGTATGCCCCTGTTAAATTTGTACTTTGCCAAGTTTTGCTACTTCGAACAAGTTTTTTCTTTATCTGTTAAGAATTTTGGCTCGTATTTTGTAGCATCTTTTTTGACTTTTGAACATCTTTTCGGGGTAGTACTATCCGAACTTGAATAAATACATATCGCCCTTTGCCTATTCCTGCTTAGCCGAATGTTCTTTCACATTTTACACTTAGGCTAGTGCATCCAAGGTGATCGGGTGAAACACGTCTGAGAGAAATATATAGCAATGAATCGTAAGCTAAGTTGGTTGACTAAGGCGATATATCCGGACTGGTTGTCATCCGAAGGTATATGATATCTGAGGGGAATATCAAACGTCATCAAGTGCATTAGTGTCCATTATATCTTTTCAGATTTACCAAATGATTTGATTCGTTGGATTAGAGATAGTGGACGGTTAGATCGTGTCCACGATTGCACAGGCGGTTGGAATTTCAAAATTGCCCTTCTATAAATAGGGGTGCCGTCAACGTCAGTTGCAACGCATTTTTAGAGAGTAGATTTTTTGTGCAAAAGAGCATCCGAAGCAGAATAGATGAGTCATCCGAGCGGAAGCTGCCTTCGATCCAATACCCGAGCGAAAACAAATAAGTATCCGAGGCCTTTAGCTTTTTATATTCGGAATGTTTTACTTCGTCTTAGTCTATACTTGTTCTTCATATGTGCTGTCTTTATTGCGCGTAATGCAACTGTCACTTATTCTGAAGTACACCAGAAACTTGAACATGCATAGACGAATAAACTATTCCGAATATAATTGACCACGCTTGCTAACTTCGAACTTAAGTTAGGGCTAGGAAATCTTAGATTAGGATCCGATGAAAAGCGCCTTGAATCAATTCAATCGTCAAATGCTTGGCTAGGTTAACCCGGACCTTTTAGATTTACCCTTTCCTTCATTTATTAGGATGTCTGATAGTGATAGCCAGACCATTCAAGAAGGTCAAAGTTATGAATCCGAACCTCGGTCTAGCCCGAATTATAGTTGTATTCTGTAACTTCTGAAGAACATGATGATGTAGAAGCCGGAGAAGTTGCTAAGCGCAAAATTAAGGATCCGACCAGATGGAAATCGAGGCCGACTCGGAGACAAGTGGCTCTTCTTTCCGTCTTGTCGTACCTGGTTCTACAGATCCGGATCGACAATCATTTGCTTCTACCTCACAAGCCAACCCTCTTAATCGCACCACCACGCGGGAGGTTAGTGCTAGCTCTAGATCTGAAAGCGGCGAGCTTCCTCCCGAAGTCGGTTTCTTATGCTCTAATTTGGGTTATAACACTCGTATTCGTCCTTACCAATTACCATTTAACTAGGATCCTCAGGAACCTTTGATTGAAACTTCTTAATTTAAAAGAATGTAACTCCTTAGGAAGATACTAATAGATCGGAGAGAGTATTATATTATCACACTCTGACTCAATGATTATATCATTATAAATGAAGAAGAGTATATTATCATCATGAAATTCATAGCATCTTTAGTAAATAAATTTTATCTATTTATTTATTTGTATAATATATAATTGTTAGGAGTATGTGAGTACCATGTGTTAAGGATGCTAGTGGAATGAATAATGAAATCATCCTTTAATTTAGTGACTGTTTGATACAAAATTCAAATTGAATTTACAAGAGAGTCCATTTGAATTTGCAATCGAACCATTAAAACGCGTGACCATATCCGCTCATTTAATTTAGGCTCGCACATAACATAACATTTGACCAGATATGCCCTTTTTCTGCCCAAAGTTCCTCCACGCATTCAAAAAAGCCCGTAACCTAATCGCTCTCGCCACTCTCACCACCACCACAACCGCCGCCGCAGCCACCTCTCGCACCGCCTTCATGGACGGCGAAATCCTCAAAACTCGCCTCTGCATCGTCGGCAGTGGCCCTGCCGCCCACACCGCCGCCATCTACGCCGCACGCGCTGAGCTCAAGCCGCTCCTCTTCGAAGGCTGGATGGCCAACGACATCGCTCCGGGCGGCCAGCTCACCACCACCACTGACGTAGAGAACTTTCCAGGCTTTCCGGAGGGGATACTCGGTGGTGAACTCATGGAGCGTTGCCGCGCGCAATCGGAGAAATTTGGCACGAAGATTTTCACTGAAACGGTGACTAGTGTCGACTTTTCGTCATCTCCGTTTAAATTGTTTGCTGATAATAAAGTTGTTTTGGCCGATTCGGTTATCATTTCGACTGGAGCTGTTGCGAAGCGACTTCAGTTCCAGGGATCTGAGACGTTCTGGAATAGAGGTATTATACAGTGGATTTTTTGTTTATTGATTTCAATTATTCTGTAGCCTTACCTGTAAAATGCAAATTCATATGCAAGGATGTTCTGGAATTGATAAGCTCATGACCTAGTTGATTAGCTACTGAAATTGATAGGATGACCTAGTTGATTATAACTGAAAGTGATAAGCTGACAACCTTGTTGCTTAGGTACTGAAATTGATGAGCTGATGACCTTGTTTATTTACCTTAAATTGATGGTTGCTAAGGTAGTTGATTTCGATGTCGGTGTTTATTAAAATTAGTTGATAAGCTTGCTAGATATAGGATACTGAGCAAATCAGCTTGATGAGCTAGCTCAAAATTATCTAGATTATCATCTGTCGACTATCGCCTTGTGGTCAAATAAGATCATTTATGATATAGGCTACCAGTTGATAGTCTAGCTGGAATGGTCTAGAGTAGACAATGCGTTTCATTCTACTTTTAGGAAATACAAGATTGCTGAATAATTTAATTCTAGATGTTTATATTATGTGCCTTAATAGGAATCTCTGCTTGCGCTGTGTGCGATGGTGCTGCTCCGATTTTCAGGAATAAGCCACTTGCTGTTATTGGAGGTGGTGATTCAGCGATGGAGGAGGCTAACTTTCTGACCAAGTATGGTTCTAAGGTTTATATCATCCATAGGAGAAGTGAGTTCAGAGCCTCAAAGATTATGCAGGCTAGAGCTTTGACGAACCCTAAGATTGATGTGATTTGGAATTCTACGGTAACAGAGGCGTATGGGGATGGGAAGCTGGGGGGTTTGAAGGTGAAGAATGTGGAGAATGGGGAGGTGAAGGATTTGGAGGTGTCCGGTTTGTTTTTCGCAATTGGTCATGAGCCTGCGACTAAGTTTCTGGATGGACAATTGGAATTGGATTCAGATGGGTATGTGGTTACAAAGCCGGGAACAACTTTGACTAGTATTAGAGGTGTTTTTGCTGCCGGTGATGTACAAGATAAGAAGTATAGGCAGGCTATCACTGCTGCTGGCTCAGGTCAGTGCCATTATAGTATAATATTTGATGCGAACTGTAGATACTAGTGTTGTTCTTGCATGTTAGAACTTTCCAATAGTTTCGGATAGCTTAATTTTGTCTGTTTACATTTTTGACTGCATAATTTAATGTATTGCTACCTGTATAATTGTGATAAAATATGGTCTCTTTCTGTTTGGCAAGATACCCACTATAGTAGAGAAGAATATGTGCGAAGAATGAGTTAAGGTGGCATACTGTTGATGTAGGTCCTGGTAGATGTTTAACCTGATAATTTGAGCTTAGTTGATTCCTATATCTGATAAGAAGTTTTAGATATCTTGAGTGGATTATAGAGTATAGATGCTAAGGAATGTTGGAAAAGGATAGTTATATGTTTTCTGTGGGTAACCGGTAAGGAATAAAGATAGGTCATCTTCTGAAATTGTGTGTACGTCAAGATGTGATGAAGAGAGGAAAACAATATTCTGAATGACTTCTATGCCTAACACCAGCTTAATTATTAGTTCTATGCCTTAAGAAACTATCTATGAGAATTTTGGGTAAGGTGTATAAAACTTTTTGATTAAGTGAAGTCTGAGGAGCCTAATGGTTTCATTACTAAATGTTGTGGCTATTAAAACTAATTAGTAAGTGAGACTTTCAAAACAATCATCATTGCACTTCGCTTGAACACTGAGATCGCATTAAGTTAACAGATGTCACCTGTTGTGGACAAATAAGATATCAAGAGGAATGACTTGTAGCAGCAGCTAGTTATTAGGATTTTTCCAGAATTTTGTTTTCAAGAAGGTTTCTTATACAAAACTTTATTACCTACATGTGTTTCGTGTATACTTTGCGCAGATTTGTTTTGATCAATGTCTTAAAATTGTGTAGCTAATTTTGTTATTGCCACAATACAAACGATGAAGAATTTATACCGGTGAAAGTATTAGATCATAATCATTTACTGTACGAAAAACAGGCTCACATTTTGAGATGGACAAACTAGATAGTGAGTTCATTTTGACGGGACAGTGTATATTGCCTGTTGTATCATATATTTCTTCTGAAACGTGTAGTCTGCATGTTCTGATGCAAAAATACCACAGTAAGTCAAATTGAGGATATTGAGACTCATTATTAAAGGAAATTAGTGTGGCATGTTTGAGCTAGACTTCTGAGTTCTGATAGCATCCACTTGATTGGAAATAGTTCTCAAGTACGATGTCTGTCTCCCAATCTTCTCGTATATCTCCATGAATTTTAATTATTTGGATAGCTCAGGACGAACTTAAATGTCTTGTCACTGTTTAAATGCTCATGCGTATCCTTTTCCTTGGTAGATCTAACATGTGTTTTATGTCTCCACATGTGATGCAGGATGCATGGCTGCTCTGGATGCTGAACATTATCTTCAAGAGATTGGTGCGCAAGAGGGTAAGAGTGATTGAATAATGGTCATTCTTGGTTTAAGTTATACGTGAAATTATGTATGCCAAACGTTCAATATTGAGGAAAACTGTTGGTAGTTAACATTATTCTTATTAACATTGTTGGAAGGAGATTTAGTGTACATTCGTTACTGGTTACATGTTTGTAACTGAATATTGGCCTATTGGTGATGAAATTGAAACACATTATGTATCTTTAGTATGGCATGATCGATTTCTTAACATGTTAGATGCTAATTGTAGTTGTAGAAATTACAAGATATACTTTTCTTCTGTACAGGTGTGTTTGTAGACTGTAAGGCAACCCTTGGTTGATTACTTCAGAATTGTTTACCTAGGACCATTAAGATTATGTTGTCTGATGGTTTTGGCTGCAGTAGAGTTGAAGTCACTGACAGTCTGTTTAGATGTGGGTCACACTAGGAGTTGAGGGCTATGGTCTATGGGTAATGAATTTTGCTAATTTAGAAATAGTGTTTGGCTTAGGCTAATGGTTCAGTTGTGTGTGTTTGATACTGTTTAGATTAATTGATAATTTATAGGTAAATGATATGGGGCAGAGCTGCAGATACCTGGAGCTTATAGTGGTTGTCACCAATCTATAGCTCGGTTTATAACCTGTATATTTCAAGAGTAAAAAGTTGGTCAAGATGTACACACTGTACATCTACCCCGCACCATTAGAGTAGGATCTCTAACCAAATTTGAAGAGCTTGAAAGAGAGATATCTGTTCACCCTGTGTTTTTTTTTAACTTCACACCCCAGTACATGCATCTGATATTCTGATCTGCATGTGCTCTACCTTGTTGCATGACAAGCTTTCCCTGGCAGTGCTGGCAATTTGCAATTGATAGAGGAGACATACAACCATGCCAATAGTAATGTATGAGTGCTGTGATATAAGCCTATAACAAAAACCTTGCAGGGCCACAGAAAGAACAAATTTAGAAGAAAATGTAGGTTGACTACTTGAAAGTTCTCTGGAATGAGTAACATTACAACTCAACTTTTTGTTTAACAAGAAGAAACAGTGACGCTGATTTATATTCCGTTGGATAGGTTTACAACTTAAGTATGCATTAGATCACTTCTGCAGCAAAACTCCAAACAGTAAACTGAGTTATTTTCCAATCTTCTTGACACAAATAATCTCTCAATCTTTCCATTGAATAATGTTCAACTAAATTTATGTTCTCTTTGCCCGAACAGAATCAAATTGAACTTACTCGTAGTATGAAAAACAACTAAGAAAATTTAAATTGAATAGGAATTAATAATTTTTCAAATAAAGAGAACAAAATCTAAATAGATAAAATACTTGAATTATGTTCTCTTTGAATAGTACATACTTGAGCTTATTTGTGGTATATTATTGTACAATAATAAACAATTAAATTGATATGAAATTAATTGTTCTAAAATGAAAATAAAATAAACTTCTTATATATGTTCTTTCCCCAATAACGTAAAAAAAGATAAAATATGTTAGTATGAATGGTAAGAAGCTAGATTTGGATCTGGCCACGACTGCTAGTCAGTTCTGGTCTATTTTTAAAATTTTTTTTATAACTTTATTTTAAAAATCATTTATATAAAGTTAATTAATTTAATTATACTAAACAATTAAACATATATTTAATGACTACGACTATGAATTATAACAATATAAACATGACAAATTTATCATTATTTGTAAAGTATGGCTAATGGATTTATAATATTGATCTTCGTTACGTTATGGTATCGTAGTGTATATACGTTCATATATTTTTGAATATATGATAATTTGATAAATTTTACGAAAAATTGGACTAAGTTTATATTTATATAATTTGTTGGACTTTTGTAATATATAAATATTTATTATGCGTTTAGTAAAATTGGTCCTGCGTTTTACAATCCCCTTATATAAATTATTTTATTTTAGTATTTTTTCTACATTTTTCCACTTTTGGATAATTTTAAAATTATCTTATTCCTGGTTGGTACTTGGTAGTATCTTTTAGCTGGCTAGGACTAGAATTTCGTAGTTTATTAGGAATTTGTTAAATGTTTTTACTATTAAGTACTTGTACTAGACTGAGGAGTTTCTTGTAATAAATTAAAAAAATAGACTTGTTCCTCCACAGTTTTCGGTAATTCTGTTAAATCGGAGAACCTTTATGTATCGAGAATTCGGTATTCTGCTGGTGAATAGCTCATGCACAAATCAAAGCCTGTACAACCTAGAATGGAGAAGAAGAAGAAACCCAATCACCATAATGATGTTATTCATCTTTCCGATGAAATCATAATCGAAATCTTCACAAGACTCTCCGTAAAAGCCGTAGGTAAATGCAGGTGCGTGTCGAAATCATAGCGAGCTCATCTCTCGACTCCCCAATACATCAACGAACACCTAACTGCTACTCTAAAAACCAATCAGCCACACAATCTCATCCTCACATCCTCCCTCTCAAAAGAACGGAATAGAGTCTATACCATTGCTCCCATTACCAAAAATAACGTTGCAATCAAGCTTGATCTGCCAAAGGCAAAAACTACGGTTGAAGTTGAAACCATTGGCTCTTGCAATGGTCTGGTTTTGTTGACAAGTGACAGTTCCGAAATATTTTTTATCAACCCCACTACCCTTAACAAGTTTAAATTGCCCCGATCTCATCTCCGACCACGCGGTTTGGGAAGATCGTATGGGTTCGGTTATGATAGCTTTACTGATGATTACAAGATTGTGCAGCTTTCGTATTTTATTAATTCCAAACTTGCTAATTTTAGTGGGCTAGATGTTGATGTGTTTTATGTGAAATCGGGTGTTTGGAAAAGAATTGAAAGCTCGCCGAAAGCTGAATCTTTTCGTTTTGATTCGGGTGGGGATTTTGTCAATGGGGCTATACATTGGTTGTCTAAAGAGTTCTCTACTCGCAGAATTTATCATCCCCGTCGGTCATTGCTGCCTTTGATTTGACTAGTGAGTTATTTACTGAGGTTCCTACACCTGAGAAGGAGTATGATAATATTTGCGTTCTTGGAGGTTGTTTATGTATTGTAGACAACTATATATGGATAATGAAAGAGTACGGCAACAAAGGTTCTTGGACTAAATTATGTGTTCGTGAAATAGGAAGATTGATAAAGAAACCATTATGTTTTATCGGGGACAAGGAGATTGTGGTGTTGAACAACCATGGTAATATGTTCATCTATGATATCCATAAGAATAAATATAGGAATTTGGTTGTCAATGGAGTTACTGGTTGTCTTTGTTACGGGAATGCTTATATCGACAGTCTCGTTTGGCCAGTCAAATTTGAAGTAATTGAAGCAGTTCCGTGGAGTTATGTCGAAGAAGAGCATAAGTGGAGTTATAAGCGATTATGCGAAAGAAGTAAGGCACGGAGAAGATGAGGTAACCAAAGATAATGAACTCTTCAATTGATAGAACCAGATTCAGCAGGTCAATAGTGTGGTTAAATATGTCCTCTTGTTCTTGCTTTATTAACTAGTTGATTTTGGAATGTGAGATGTTATTCTCTTCTTGATTTATTTACTGGTTGGCTTTGGAAAGGGAACGTTGTTTTTGCAATTGATTTTCTGTTTGTTGCCAAGTACAAGTTTTTTTTATCCCTTCAATGTCCATGCTGCCTGTACCTTTCCATGGGAATGAATTAAAATGGCCTTTTTTGCTATGTGATGTGAGTCACCTTGTTATTCTGACTATGGTGGCTGTGACTTGTGAGTGAGTGTGCATGAGTATAGTTTCATCCTCCTAGTTCCGAAGCCTTTATTAACATTACCGGAAGTCTTGTGAAATAGCAGGATGAACACAAGTGGAAATGTGGAATGATCCTAATCTGCACGGTGCACCTTAAGAAATTGAGGAACATTCTCATAGATAGTCAGGATAACAGGGCATTTGCAGGCTGTGGCTTAGGCCACATAGCCAGAAGAAATAATTTAGAAGAAACTGTAGCTTGGCTACTTCAACATTCTCTGGGAAATCTAACATTGCACAATGCAACTTTTTGTTTAATAACAATCAATGGTGGCGATTTCTAGTTTTTTTTGGTTATTTTTTAAATATATATATTTTTTGAACAAATACTGAATAGGCTCAAACGACAATGTCAGTGCCCGAAACTGGGATTACAGATGTGGAAGTGAATGCATAGCTGTCATTCAGTATTCCAGTTATTATTGGAGAGGTTTACAACATAAGCTGGTCTGCTGGGGCAAAACTCTAAACAGAATTAGCTAGTTTCCCAACTTCTTGACACAAATAAAACTGTCTCTTATAATCCTTTCAGCATCATATTGATATCCAAATGATAACTCCTCCAGCTTTCTTGAACCCCATTTAGTCTCTCTTTTTGTATCTTCAATTAACCTTAAAAAATGTATTTGCAACATCAGTACTCAAGGAAAACACCTTCAACAAGAATGGTACTATAGTTCATGTATATGTCATACACAACAACTAGAACTTGGCACACAAAAATAATGTACGCGTAGAAATGATCTTACTCTCGAGGAATGTCCATCTCCGGGTGACATTTCTGAATGATAGAAGCAATTTCAGCCGATTTCAAGAAATCACTGGCACATAGAAATCTCCCATTGATCTTTGGATTCTCCATGGAGAATATGTGAGCTCCTATGACATCTTGAATGTGTATGATTGGAACTTTTCCAAGCAATTCTTCCAAGAACCTAAGAGTTGTGTACCTCCCCCTGTCATTTAAGCCCTGTGAAATTATGACCCCCATGCTCTCAGCCACTGTGGACTGGAGTGTCCCTCCTCCCACAAGCCCACATACAAGGCTTACCACCTGTATCCCTTTCCCATTGTAGCTCAGCAGTTCTTGCTCTACTAATGTCTTTGAAATCATGTAGTCCTAATCGGTCCACCAAAGTGAAAAGAAAATGTTAATGTGGAAGTAATAAAGAGCTGGATGAACCTACTGAAATGTGTTCTGATCAATCAACAACAGTAGAAACTTAAGAATAACACAGTATGATGAACTACATGGGGTTTTCGTCCTCTTCATATGATCTAAAGAATCGACGCGGCGTAAACTGTAGATTGAAGATATCTTTAGCTTGAGAAGTGAGAACTTTAAAGACATGCCTGTAGGTATATATTCGAGTATTCAGATGAGAAACCGAAAGGAGTCCAACAGTTCTCGTCCACAGCATCCTTATAACCGGAGCCATCCTCTCTCCATGGTGAAGCCGCCACTACTGAGGCGGTATAAATGAGCTCTTTAACTGTCTTTGCTCCAATGCAACTCTCCACTATGCTCTTTGTACCAGCCACTGCTGCCTCACAAATATTCTTGTACTGCATCAACATTATGAAAAAAGTATCGAATACTTAATATAAATGACTTGAAAGTTGAAACATTCCACATTTTTTACACAAATTCGACTTTTAGATGTTATGAGATTATATTAAAAAGTAACCTGACACTGTGTAAGATACTAACTTGTGTTGGGATGGCTATCTCTAATTCTAATTAGGCGTCTCTAACCGTCAAACCGTCTACTCTATGTTATATGAAACTCCACAATTAATTTGACATCAAACCTGGGTACTATTAGGGTAGTGTTGCAGTGGTGTGGCCAAATGAAACACAGTTTCACACCCTTCAATTGCAGCAGCAAATTCATCAGCTTTATAAATGTCTGCTTCAAAAAGGCTCAACTTTTCGGTTTCTTCTTTGGCAAGGCCCTTTAGCAAGCCTACCTTAGACTCATCCCCTGAAACTCAACCATAACGACAATAATGATAAATCTGTGTGGTGAATGTGTTTAATCAACTATGAGAAGAACATAAGCCAAATAACGAATCGACACGAACCGAGGTTTCGGAGAGTGGCGTGGACAGAGTATCCCCTGTCCAGGAGTTGTTTAACAAGAAAAGAACCCAAGTAGCCTGAAGCTCCTGTTACACAGACCTTGATGTTATTCTTCTCCATCTAAACTACTTTCCAGTCTACTTTAGGCAAATTTATCCAAACACTGATGATTTTGTCGAATTTCTGGCATTAGCTGAAGTAATTAACTGCAGTAATATAGTAATATTGGACTTTATCGCAATATAGCGTCCCAATATTTTAGTCAACATTATGATAATATAGATGGGTAGTATGTGCGTTTGGCTTCATATGTGGTGGCCCATGACTCATCGAATTGGAGACTTATCTTTACCCGGCAAACCGGTTTGACCGGTGATGCACGTCCTACTTTAATCATTTTTAGCATGTATCAACGTTTACTAATTAGTTTTCACAAGAAGATATATACTAAGTCATGCAATTTACTGGAGCTATCCATTTTACCACAAATGCTAAGAAACATTATTTTGGTTCCGATCTTTTTATGCACGTATTATTCACAATAGGCCAGAGTTGTGTCTTTTACATATGAATTCATGTCGATCTTGTCAACAACCTTCCTCCAAATTCCGATCTGTTGTAGCTGCATTTCAAATCGAAAGATGATGATTTGGGAAATCACATACTCCCTACCAATGCACATTACGAATTCAGATTTTGTGTGAAGCCTATCATAACTCTGTTCTATTGCCATGTTACTTGGGGCAACAAGCAGAAAGATTTTGATGCTTACTCAGCCACCGTTTCATAAACCCTTGCACCCACGATGACGGCCATTGCAATTGGGCGTTTAAGAGTGATGGTATTTATCTAAATGGAAAAACGAAGTTTGACTGGACCATAGCAAGAAATTAACTTGTGCTATAACGATATATACATGTATGGTTTGTAATGTGTTAATTACTGAGTCATTCTGTGTGGAAATGAATGCAGAAATCTTCATAGCGTCCCTTTGCAGTTTACGCGTTCTTGTTCTTCTATGTTTTGCTTCATCAAAACGAAATCTAGTTGCAGTTTGCGTATTCTTGTTTTGTTTACAGCCTCATGAAATTCTAGTGTTTATCACATAGCACGGAACACCAACTCTGCACGCGTGTAGGAAACTGAAAACTGTAAGATCTTCAGGCAAACAGTGACAAGGATTTTCAGTATGATGATAATTAACTTCTCA
>JAYMSP010003114.1:0-21024 GCA_036897095.1 Plantago elongata
GCATAAGAAGAAGAGAAATCCACTGCGTGATCAAAAGAAGAAGACCTGGCCGGAGGATTGTCTGTCGGACAATAGGGCAATCGACTATCGCGAGCAATTGCAGAGGCGGTCGACGAAGATCGAACAGGCTGGGGCGATTGCAAGCAATTGTAGGAGGATAGAAGAAAGTTCGACAAATTAAAGAAAATTGTTCGAACATGAGAGGGGAATCGACAACAGTGGGTTGTGCGATCAGAGGAGAAGTTCGACAGATTAAAGAAAATTGTTCGAACATGGAAGAGGGATCGACAACAATGGGTTGTTCGATCAGAGGAGAAGTTCGACAGATTAAAGAAAATTGTTCGAACATGGGTGGGGATCAACAACAGTGGTTGTTTGATCAGAGAAGAGGGAGAAAAAAGATAAGGAGAAAAAGGAGAAAAGATTAGAGGTTGAGAGACGATAAGGAGAAAAGGGAGAAAAGATTAGAGCTTGAGAGATAAGGAGAAAGAGGAGAAAAGAGATAAGGAGAAAAGAGAGAAAAGAGAGAAAAGATTAGAGGCAGGACCAACAACAGTGGGTTGTTTGATCAGGGAAGAAAATCAATTCAGTTGAATCGATCTTGAGAAAGAAGATAAAACCGATTCGGAGGGAATCGATTGTAGGAGGAAAGAGATGCGCATGAGCACTTGAGAGATAGAAAAGGGAGAAAATAAATAAGGAGAAAAGGAAGAAAAGAAATAAGGGCAATCAAATTTATTGTATTGAGGGAAAAGATGAGAGCCAGAACCAATGCTCGTTGGAGACTTACATGGCTTTGATACTATGACAGAACTATTTCCCCTGTCTATTCATATAATTAGAAGGGGTATATATACAAGTACAAGAAGTTATAATCTAAAGACTAATCTAATCAGGAAACTAATCTAATTATATAGTCTAACATTTTGATCTAGACGCTCTAAGATCATTTCGGTTCTCATTGGCAGCAAACTACGGAATTTGTTAACTAGAGTTTTATCTTCTAAGACGAGATGCATTGCAGCTTGTCAATGTCTCCTGACGCACGTGGAGTTGCAATCTACATGCGCGTCAATATGCTCTCCAGATAGAAATGTGGCAGCAACAAATTGCCACTGCTCCTATTTATTTATTTTTTAATTTAAAAAATAAAAATATAAAAAAATAAAAATCACCAATGACTTTATATTTTCGAGGCTCCGTGACGTGTCACCAATGCAGCAAAATCTCGTCACGTATTCCCGTCAGATGGTCAATGACGCGTCACATAGCTGTCACCAATGCAAGTAGTTTAAGAGGAGCTGCATTGGCAGCTTGTCAGTGTGTCTGACGCGCCACATGCGCACCAGACCACTCCCCCATCACTATGTGACAGGGGACAAAAGGTTGCAGCAGCCAATCAGATGCTGCCACTTGTCGAATCTTTTTTGTTTTAATTTTTTTTAACTTTTCTAGTTTTGTCCACTTTCAAAGAATAACTCGAACAATAAAAATGTGACAAATAAATAAAAATCATAAACGACTTCGTCTTTTCGAAATCTAAGTATAGATACCAACCTTGACTATCTTTGATCATCCCATCTCAAATGCATTTTTTATTTTAAATAAACTTAAAATTATAAAATGACTTTCATAATTTAATTTTATTAATTAATTTCTAAACACTTTTATGATATATTATATATACTTTTTGTAAAATGAAAAAAGTTGAATTCGAAGTGACGTCTCCGTGACGCGTCACCAATGCAGTAAAATCTTGTCACGTATCCCATTAGATGGTCTGTGACTCATCACATAGCCGTCACCATGCAAGAAGTCTAATAGATGAATACTATTTGTAGTAATACGTTTCTTGCTAGTAGGCGTTAGGCTGTACGCGAGCAGTTTACGGGCGGTTACTTACCAAATATTCACCTGACCCACATATAGCAGGTAGATAATTTATCAAACCACAACGGGTATATAATTTATTAACCCACAGCGGTTCGGTTGACATTAAAGGTTGGTAAATAACGGACGGGTTGAAATACGAAATAAAATATAGCCCACATGTAAAGTTCCAAAAATATTCAAAGTACATAAAAGTCCACATTAAGTCTTTAAAGTCTGAAATTCAAATTACAGAACATATAAATTGAGCCAAACTCCTGCTGCTTGTCCCTTTCATTCTCTAATGTGAATTTGTTGGTCCATGGTACTCCAGCTCAAAGTACATGCCTCTAATAGAGTCAGTCAATCAGCAATGCAAAGGTATTTTAATTTTCAATGTGAAGTTGATGACCATAGTCTGCAACAGATTCAGAAACAATAAAAGCATAATGTTACTTATATGTAGTATACATCTACAACCAAAGGTTTAAATATGAGATTATGAGCATCCGAACCATAGAACTCTGAAATTTGAAAAAAGAAATCTTGAAACAGGGAGTAGAGGATAAATTGTAAAAGAAAGAGAGAGAGAATGGATTCGAAATAACAAAGAAAACTTTAAACAAAAAAAGTAATGAGCAGTTCTTTTTAAACAACGTACCTCTAAGAATTTCATCATACTTTTCAGTTTTCAGCTTCATCAGTTGGAACTTCTTTCATTGATTCTTGAACATCAAAGGTGCCATGGCTTGATCTCAGCCAATTTTGACAGCATACAAGAGCCTCCACCATTTCAGGATTAAGTGAACTTCGGTAACGGGATAAAATGCATCCACCGGTGCTGAATTTTGACTCTGAAGCCACTGTAGAAATAGGAACATATAGGACATCTCTAGCCATCCGAGCAAGAGTAGGAAATTCTTTGGAACTCTTTTTCCACCATTCCAAAATATCAATCGAAGCTGACTCCTTCACACATTTTTCATCCAAATATTTATCAATTTCAGACTTGCTTTCACCACATTCAGTTTCCTTCAGGAAACTTGCAAATTGGGAAGTTAGTGAACTTGCACCAAAATTATCAACATCCATAGCATCAGTTCTGCCTGAGCTGGAAGATGGCATATCACTACTTTGTGCATCATCAACAGTGGCATAGAAATTGTATAGACCATTAAATGTCGTTTTCACTTCTTCAAACATAATAGTGCCCATTGTTTTATCAATCTCAGATGCATAAACTTGATCAAGGCACCATTTAACAAATTTCAATTTATAGCGTGGATCCAATATGACAGCAACATACAACAAGAAATTAAGTTTACCGAGATTCTCCCAATACTTAGAGAACTTTTCCTTCATTTTCTTTGCCATTTAACTCCCAAGATGTTTCATCCAGAAGGTTATGGGGGATCGCAACAAACCGTCGAGGAAACATAACCTCCACCAGTGCAGCTGCCAGTTCGAGCAAAGGGGAAGATGGCCGCATCGAAAGGCAAAGGGAAAGCGAAGGCCGGATCATCAAAGGGAAAGGGGAAGAAAATTCCCAAGGAGGCAAAGGGAGGCGAAGCCCAGGAGGCCGGTCAACGAAAGTTCTCGGTTGCAAAGGACCTCGCTCTAATCAAAATATTCATGGCGGTTAGTGAAGATCCTGTACGAACATCAAGTAGACTACGATCTTCAATAAGCACGTACTAAATATGTGGAATACGACAAGGAAGAACTCGTCTGTTGAACTCAAATCACGAACTGGTAGCTCTCTTCGTGGCCGCTGGAATCGCATCAAGCCTTGTGTTAATCAATGAGTGAGTGCTTACGACGAGGCTGTGCGAGTTCAAGGAGTTCAGAGTGGTACTAACGAAGACGATGTCATTGAGTACGCCAAACGCATGTACCATATGAATCATAAACAAAATGAAGATTTCGATCTTTTCCACCGTTGGCATGTCATGAAATATTATCAACAGTGGCAAACGAAGATGAACTACAAGGTCCATCCGGGGATAATGTTCCGGGTTTTGAATTCCATGATGCGGAAGGCGAAGACACTGATGGAAGCTCGGGGAAGAAAATGTGCATGAGTGAAAGTAGTGATGACTTCGTGGAACGTCCCATGGGTCGGGATAAGGCGAAGGCCCTCAGGAAAAGTGGTCAATCATCAAACTCCTCCGGCAGTGATTCAGCTGACTTCAAGAACAATTTTACTCTACATCGGAGTCTGGAGGCACATATGATTGAGATTGAGCAGAGAAGGTTGGCGTTCTTGGAAAGAAAAGAGGAGAAACGACACTCGGAGGTAGCGGCACCTAACCAGACCAATGCCGACTTGGCTCGCACTCAAATGTTGCAAATGTATCTCCAATTGTCTAGTATTGACCCAACTCAGATGACGGCGGGTCAAAGAAAGGTGTACAAGGTGTTGGACCGTGAGTTCGAGGATGACTCTTGAAGCAGTAGAATCAAATGGTCTTTGTGTTTGTCCGTACTAGATTCAAATTCCGTATTAATTTGTTGTTTTAATTTTCACAAGCTGTATTAGTTGTACTGTTTCCTTATCAATTCAATAAAAAACATAATTTTAGAAAAAATATAGCCTTTATTCGTACTTATTTGAAAATATAGTCGTTATTCGTATCAATATTTAATTATTATTTAAATTTCAAATTACTAAAATAAAAAAAATTAAAAAGAAAGCCGGTGACCGAATTTAATCGGTCGCCAAAGTACGCTGTTTGGTCGTGGGCGCGCGGTCACGGCTCCTCCGCACCCAATGACCGCAGCACGGCTACCCACCATAGTGAACGTCTCACTCAACCCAATCTTCCTTTTAGGCCGACATGAGAATTTGCAGATTAGGCCCAATTAGATACAGGCCTAATTTCTGTCTGAATTAACGATTGCGAAAGTTACAAGAAACAACCGACGCGAAAGTCTTTGAGATGACTACTCTGTTTGTTGAAATGCGTAAAAGAAAGACTTTGCTTCTCTCATGTACACTCATTGACTGAAATATTTCCCACGTTCTTTTGAAGCAGTCAACTGCCAATGTGTATCCGATCATTCTTCTGCTTGCCGAACCAAGATTGGATCTTTTGGATCATAGTATACTCTTGAGCATTGATTCCATGATCATGGAAAACTGAAGAATATCTTAGATTATTGTTATTGACTTATTTCATCATCATGTCTAGCATTTACGATAACTGGGAGAAACTAGCCACTGCTGTGGTGCGAAGGGAGCAGCTCCGGGAGCTTTGTTATGCTACCAGCATGAGCTCCCGTGCTACCGATTCGACCTGCCCTTCTCCAGTTCCTAACCATTCACAAGTGGAGAGTACTTCTGCCAATGTTGACAACACACCGGGATTGAAACCAGAGGAAGTTTATGTAAATAACAAGCCTCTTGATAGCAGGGAGCTTGCTGCTTTGCTAACCTGCTCTAATCCGCCACAAAAGCTCAGACCGGGTAGCTATTGGTATGACAAATACACTGGTTTCTGGGGAAGGTAGTAACTTCAATATGATTATTGAGTTTTCTTAGTTCTTATGGAAATTCTGTGTGAATGGATTTGAAGTTGAAATGAGACCTGTGTGAGACACTCTAACGTGTTACATGGCTCGAAAATATGCTAGCATAGAAAACTTGGTGTAGCTCTAACATGTACAATTACATATCTATCTTTAGACCGTCTCAATCTCATACAAGTTTTTGGCATAATTTGGTATCGTGATTTACCAGTTTTGGAATGATTTGGTTTCTTTTGATGAATGGTTTGGTTATCAGCAAGGACAAAAACCTTCTCAGATCATTAGTGCTAATCTCGATGTTGGGTATCGCCTTGATCTACTCGCAAATGCTACCAATACTAACACACTTGTTTTTATAAATGGTCGTGAGATCACAAAAGTAGAGCTCCGTGTGTTGAAGGTATGATTTACAAATGTAGCAAATATGGAAAGAGAAAGAACATACGAATATGGAGTACATGTTTTCGTATTCATATTTATTTCTTAACAGCTGGTTGGTGTAAAGTGTCCCCGCGATACACATTTGTGGATGTATGAAGATGGTACATATGAAGAAGAAGCAAACATGCCGATTAAAGGTAGTATCTGGAGAAAGGTATGACTTTTAAAGAATGGATTCACCTGTCATAATTTGCACTGATCTTCACTCTTTTGCTAACTTAAAAGTAATTTTCAGCCAGGGATGAAGATGCTTTGTTCTTTATTCTCTCTTCCGTTCCCTCCTAAACTCTCTCGTCCTCGATCTGGAAAGCTAGTTGTGCCTAACTATGATTCGAAGGGGGATTTAAAGAAACTTCTTTTGATTGGATGTAGCAGATCTGGCACCTCTACCATATATAAACAGGTACTTCATGGAAGTTCACTCTATTCGATTGTAGTGAATTTCATGCATTTTGATACATGGCCGAATTTGTGATGTTCATGTACTATCAAGTGTCACCAGTAGTTTTTTGCTCATGATGACATTCATTAGCACTGTGTACTTGTTGTCACTTCCTTGGTTTATATTCGCGGCTCACCCTCGTTGCTATGCTGGAGTAGTTTGTATAAGAGCATCAATGTTATCAGTAGGAACAAATGCTGGTAGATAAAATCCAAGTAAACATAGTTAATTCTTGATCTCTTTACTGGGCACCAATTCTTCTGGTACTACTCTAAACCAAACCTCTTTTTTCAATGTGTCGTCGATTCAAATTAGGTTAGTGCATGCAATATTGATAGTGGCTAAAAGTTTTGCTTAATTATATTGATTTCATCAATCTGGATATACTATTGTTAGGCCAAAATACTTTACAAAGACGTACCATTCTCAGAGAATGAGCTATATCAGACCAAATTGCAAATATGGAGCAATTTATGCAGCAATATCTGTATTATTCTTGAGGCCCGCATACAGTTTGAGCTAGGAAGTGTAGACGAATTGAGTCAGTCATCAGACGAACATCAGATTACAGGTACTAGCGTGCAAGTAAGCTTAGTGTATTCATCAGCATGTTCTTTTGACCTTGACCTGCAAATTCTTCTTTGCAGTTCACTATAAAGTTTTTATTTGTTTATTTTATCCATTCATTAATTTTACTGTCATTTGACTGTAGATGTGTGTAGTTTCTGTACTTTGCGAGTGAAGAGATCCATTCATTAATTTTATTAGTCGTAGACTCCTAGTTTAATGTTTATGTCTTTTGAGTTGATCATTACTTGGTGCTGTTTATTTTGGCTCCCCTACAGGCTAGATGATACTTTCAGGATGCAGATGGTGAATTGTTCATTATATTTAGTACCATAATTTCTGTTTCAAATGTCATTGAAATCGAAGTCCATTTTTATTTCATTGAACAGATGTGTCGTTTATGTACCATGCTAGTGTTAGGTACCTGGATAAATCTGGCTACAAAACAGTCAATTAATCCAAATACCCTTATACACGGTATAAGGTTTAGAACACCAAATAAGTATTCTACTAGATAAACTCCAGATCTACACGATTACAGTGCTACAAACAATCTAATATCTCTAGATGGAGTAGATCAACTAGTACATAAGAATACATAGCCACCTATCTATGATACTTCCCGCAACCAAACTAGGAGGATGATGCCTTCTTCAATTCCATTTAGAATCGTGTCTACGCCTCTTGACAATCCCGGTTCCTAACAGCCAGTGTAAGAGCTCCATATTTGCTAATATCAACAAGATTCGAGGCCTGAACAATTTTCTGGCTCATAACAGGCCATTCTGATACGGTTGCTGAAACACTTCGATATTCACTCAGTCCCAGATTGAAGGCATTCTCTGATTGGCTTTTGCGTCCATCAGAAAGTTTGGATTTCTCTTCCATTTCTTTTATTCAGCAATATGCACATCTGGTTCTGGAATTGTGGGAGGATCCAGCCTTCCAAGAATCATTGAAGCGAACAAGTGAAATGGATTTGCTACCTGCAAATGCTTATTATTTCCTACAGCATGTAAGATCATAATCATATACTTTCAATGTCCTCGTTAACATATGAACTACACTGAATTTGTTTTTGCATATTTCATTATCAAGTACTTCATTCAATATACAAGACAACCTCTGATATATAGGCTGCTAAGTGTTTCTTTGTTTCTATTTAAGGCGGTTGACATATTCAATCCAAATTACGAGCCTTCAAACATGGACATTCTTCGTCATAAAGAACACCATCCATGGCTTTTGGACACGGACTTCTCATTCACACTACCACATCACGATGACATCGAGTACAAGGATAAGCTGATCAGGTAACTGGCATTTTTGAAAAAATCTCTATAGTTGTTTTGTTCCATTATACTAGCTCTTAATCTGCTTGTTGCTCACCAGATATCAGCTGATCAGTGCAAAAACAAGAGAGTTTGAAGACAATCTTGAGTGGCTCAAGATGTTGGAAGGTGTTCATATTGTTATTTTCAGCATTTCATTAACTGACTATGACCAGCCTTTTACTGAACATGGAGGGGATGACAACAAGATGATGTTGAACAAAAGGATTTTCGAGAGTGTTGTTAATCATCCAAGTGTAGATCATGCACCCATTCTTCTTCTGCTCACGAATTATGAATCGTTTGAAGAAAAGATAATGCAGAGTCCTCTGGATCAATGTGACTGGTTCCATGAGTTTCAACCTATTACAGTTGCAACTGGCAATGAGAACATGGCGGAAAAGGCATTTCATTACGTTTCCGTTAAGTTCAAGAAGCTCTATGCTTCTGCAACTGGTCGAAAGATGTATGTGACGAAGGTAAACTGTTTTGACCAAGGTAGTGTAGCCGAAGCACTTAATTATGCAAGTGAAATTGTGAAATGGGATGAAGAGATGAACGAATATTGGCCAATAGCAGATTATAGCAGCTCTGAGGAAGATTTTGATTCTGAAGAATATGAACTTGACAGATAGGTTCATGTTACTACATGCAATAAAGATATCTTGCAAAGTTGCACACGAGACAGTTTTCCTCTTTACACGAGTAATTTTCGTACAAACAGGTTAAAAGCGGAAAAAAATTCATAAATGATACCTAAGTTGTACCATTTTACATTTTGGTATCTTTGTTTGACGCAATACAATTTGTATACTTTTTATTAACTTCCTGTCAAATTTACTACTCCGTTACTCAGAATTGACGGCTCCGTCATTTTTGACCGAATTACAACGAATTGGTCCAAAATTCCGTCACTAAAATGTGGACCGAATTATTTATTTTTCTTTTAAAGTGTATTTTAATTTAGAATGTTTTAAATAACATCGTAAAATACAAATTCAACTTTAATGGCCATCTCTGTCTATTAGAATGCCCATACAAATTTAAACTACAATATAATTTTGAAGTTTAGTTGAATGGTGATAAATTTAACTCACTTTCTAACAATGATCTATTTTTTATTGTAAACATTTACATATCTCTTTATTTATATTATTACAACACTCATTAGATCCCTTAAAAATTCAAATATATCACTTATTTTAAGTGTTTCTTTGTTTTATATATATTACTCGTACCATTAGACACCCATTAAATAAGTGATATACATTTACATTCAACTAGTCAATAATTTTAAATTCTACTACGGATTAACTTAAACTTAAAGCAAATAAGATGTTCGCTTCAATTTGGAGAAATTTGATTTTGGGCATTCTAATTGACAGAGATGACTGAATTTATCTTTTACAATATTATTTAAAATATTTTAAATTAAAATACATTAAAAAAAATAAAAATTCGATCAAAATTTTAATGATCAATTTTTGGACCAATTCGTTGTAATTTGCCTTAATACGGTCAAAATTGATGGAACCGTCAATTCCGACTAACGGAGTAGAAAAATTGAACGGAAAGTTAACGAAATATATAAAAATTATACTGTGTCAAATAAATGTACCAACCGTAAAATGGTACAACTTAAGATACTTTCATGGATTTTTCCCCGGTTCAAAGCTACAGAGAAACAAGCATGTTTGGAGTCTGTATACGGGAAGATACCTATTCTAGCTAGTATGCAGCTCGTAGAAACACAGATGGATGTAAGTGATAAAAACATTCACACATTGCCAACAACTCACATATTGCGGAAAATAGTGACATCCCATGTCCATTTGTTGCTCTTGTTCACTTCAAATACGCAGACATCACCTACTTTGAGCTTGTTGTCCCTCACAAAATATATCCAACCGGCACTGATGTATGAATTGCTCTCTTTAAAGGGACACCACACTTGCCAGAATTTCCCATTCGAAAGTCGAAGCCTTACTGCATTGTTCTTATTTTTCTTCAGGTAATTCCACGAGATACACCTTGGTATACCCTGTCAAGAGAAATGGAACATATATCACTGAAAGTAAACGAACAACATAGTCGAATATACCATGAGGGCCTGATTTTACCATGCTATGTCGTATTTTAGAAGGATACATGAGAGATATGAAGGATCGCTCCATCTTTGTGTTTTTGGCTCTGAAATTTGCTGCTCTTTGATACACTATGCTTGCTTCCTTGTCAACTATCGGTTCTTGGGTGCAGTATCCTGCGAAGGAGAAATGAAAACAAAGAAGCATCAGCAGCAGCATTTGCAAAACCACCAACCACCACAAACTCAGATTTTAAGCACTTCAAGGCATAAAAGATCAAACATCTCACTTTTGGTTTGAAAACGCGATGTTTGAGATGAAAGATTTTTAGCCCCCCTTACTCCAGGACCCTTCTGCTTCCTTCTCCTCACACCAACCCCTGTTTCACTATGTCGTTTGCGTTTCTTGTTACTCGAATCCTCCCAACATTCAAGAGAAGTATCTAATTCTGATCCATGGTTCTCATCATTAGTTGCCTCAGACGTATATTCTATCTCTATAGCAGACATATCGAATATGCAAACGTCGAAATGGGAACCAAAGTCATACTGGAAGATAATCAAGTGACCAAAATCTATCGAGTAATACTCCATGAGTTCCGTCATTCCACTCTGCAGCCAGATTTCACCATCTGACCGGACCAGTCCAACTTCCCACTCTAATCCCTTAGGATCACTGATAGTAACACCTTCAGGCAGAGTTTCTCCATATCTCCGTGCAAAGTTAGCCGGGATTCTCTACAAATAATCATCAAATCGAACACATTATACTCACTAGCTAGAGCTGCGCAACAGACGGATTGGATAATATCTGATCCGTTTGACCCGATATATGCAGATTTATTCTTTATTCAACGAATTTATCTGTTATTAGGTCCACTCTGAGTTGATCGGATAATGGATGGACATTTTTTTGTCATCAGTTTGACGCGATATGAATACTATCAACACATTCAAATGGCATCTGAAGGGCTGATTGGAACACAAAACATGATATGCTATTTGAATGGGTATTTTTCAATTTAAATCTATTCTAAATCGGCCCTTAAAATTTCCCCTCAAAATTCGTGTCTTACATTCTAATATCTTATGTAAAACACATTATATATTGTCTGATTCCTAGTCAAAATTTATGTAAAACACATTCATAACCATGAGTGAAGTAAAACGAAAATTAATTATAACTAAAAGAAAAATGTTGTTAATTATTTTCTAGCCTAGATGAATTTAACTCAACTTACTAGCCGGTAGTCATGAGGGTTCACTACAATCTTGAAAAACTTCGCCGCCCTTGGCTGGAAACGGACTTCCCGGCGACCCCTTTTAGCCATATCTTGGCCGGTAGAAGGATAGATTCCGGCGTTTATGGAAGACAAGTTCTTAATTATCTAATTAGACTAAATAAATTTTTTCAACTGCAACTAGCACTTTAACACAAAGCATATGCATGTGTATATCACCACGTGTTAATCCCATTACTTACATTTGTCCATCTAAACTATTTAATAATACAAACACTTAGGAATATGCAAAAAGCTCCATAAGTACTATTTTTAATGATGAATTACCTATATAAGTCACTAAATAACAACTCTTACAAATAAATATATTATTAAATAACTCTTAAATATAAGGTTTTTTTCATTTTTTAGGCCCTAAATCAACAATTGACCGGACAAAACTACCCGTACAAATTATTATCGCGTCTATTCAACTGCCATTTCGATCATTCAAAATTCAATTTTCCTCTCTCCGCAAATCTTCTTCAACAAGTTTTCTCCCGATTCTTCAACAAGATTTAGATTCTTCTCTTTAATGTTTTCCGGTCTAAAAAATGACGAGATCAAGTAAATCCGCTGGAAACAAGAAAGAATCAAAGCCGAAAATCTCCAAAAATGCTGCAAAAAAAGGAAGAAACGAAACCGAAAATTCTCAAATCTGAGAAAGGCACGAAATTAATCCATTTTTCTGTATAATTTTGGTTAGTTTCATGTTCAATGAGTGTTACACTCACATGCATGTGTGTTTCAGATCCAATATCACTCGAATTTAGTTAGTTTCATGTTAAACATGTGTTTTCCTAGTTTCAGATCCAGTAAAACTCGATTTTAGTTATTTTCATGTTAAACATCTGTTTGCTAGTTTAAGATCCATAGATGTCATACTGGTTTCATGAATGGTGAGTATACTAGTTTCATGACTTCTATTATGTTGATTTCATGACTTATGTTATGCTAGTTTCATGACTTTTATTATGCTGCTGGTTTCATGACTTCTATTATGTTGCTGGTTTCATGGACTCAAAATCTAGTTTCATGGTGATTAAAGCTAGTTCCATGATGATTAATGATAGTTTCAGGTTTATAAAGCTAGTTTCATGATGATAAATGATAGTTTCAGATTTATTGAGCTAGTTTCATAATGATAAATGCTAGTTTCATGACGATTAATGATAGTTTCAGGTTCATGAAGCTAGTTTCTTGATGATTAAAGCTAGTTTCATGATGGTTAATGATAGTTTCAGGTTCATTGAGATAGTTTCAGGACTTCTATTATACTGCTGGTTTCATGACTTACGTTATACTAATTTCTTGACTTATGTTTTACTAGTCTCATGGGCATTTGACTATTTACATGTATTTATTTCAGGAAAATAAAAAGCCACGGAGACAACATTCAACCGTGGAGATTTGAAGGGATGCTTAGAGTATCTAAAAACTCTACCACTTTCAAAACATGTAACCGGCCTCGACAAAACACCATTCTAGGTGTTATTTCAAAAGCTAATCAATGACGAGGTGGACTTCCTGTTCTTCATGAAGAATATGGCAGATCTGAAACTAGTTTCATGTTGGACTGATATGTATATTTTGGTCAATATCAGAAATGTATGAATACTCTGTTTTATGGTAGTTTCAGAAAGGTATGAACACTCTGTTTTATGGTAGTTTCAAGTGCCTTTATTCTAGTTTAAATATCATTTGTATTAGTTTTTCATTTCCAAAAAGCTAGTTTCATGACCACACAAGCTAGTTTCATTGACTAAAAAGGTATTTTCATGATGATTAAAGCTAGTTTCAGATTCATTTAGCTAGTTTCATGATGATTAAAGCTAGTTTCATGATGATTAATGATAGTTTCAGGTTCATTGAGCTAGTTTCATGAGGATTACAACTAGTTTCATGATGATAAATGCTAGTTTCATGGTTCTAAATCTCTAGAAGGGAACGGTGAACCCTAAGAGAAATCATTGAACCCTAATTAAGCGTTTGTAATAGTTTCAGCATAGAAAGTTCTAGTTTCATGTTCATTGAGCTAGTTTCATGATGATTAACAATAGTTTCAGGATCATTGAGCAAGTTTCATGATGATTAAAACTAGTTTCATGACGATTAAAGCTAGTTTCAGATCCACCAACAATATCTATCCCTACCAGCAACACTGAAACTAGTTTCAGATCCACCAACCCTATTATCAGATCCACCAACCCTACTATCAGCGTGTTTAGAACCACTACCCTCTCAAAAAATACATTTTCTTACCACGACGAACATCAACATCCAAGCAATCATTTTCACCAACCACAAATATCCATATCCACAAACTTCAATCCATAAAGTTTTCACATCCCAACCATATTATTCAAGTCGTCATCAGTAAAAATCAAATTCTAACACCATAAAAAAACCTCGTCGAATCCAAATCATTCAATCGAAACTTTGAAACTGCAATTTCCAACAAATCAGAAAAGGTAAAATAAGATCCAATACCAATAGCATGACTGAGACCATTATAAATTAATGAAACCATGAAATCCATACTTCTGGTACGAAGATGAAGCAAAATTGAAAGAAAAATCACTGAACAAACGAGAGAAGAAAACAGAGAGAAGAAAAAACGAGATAGAAAAATTGATGATGGAATGTCCATATGTACGGAATAATAATTGGCGTGAGCTATAAGTAAATGGAAAAGCAGCAAGGGGTATTTCGGAAAAATTAACTACGAAAATTAGGGCTAAAAATTAGATTGGCCATAATTGTATTTGTTGTTTTTAAGCAGGTTTTAAATGTAAGACCATCATGTAAAGTGTCCCTTTTATGTACTTTTCTTTTCGTAATAATAAGATCCATAATGCATTCTTGATGTCTAAATTGTAGACCGGTACGTATATACACATGTACATTAGAGAATGTTAAAGCGATTATATTTATTAAATATCAAAAAACAATAAAGGTGATCATTATACAAACTCAGCCAGGGCCGGACTAAGAATTTAAATTTTGGTGAATTTAAAATAAATATTTTTACGTGTTTTTAACCAAGTTAATGTGATTATGATAGGCTGAAGACACTCCCTCAGTCACTGGTTTTAATCAATTTGGCCATCCTTGCTTAATAACTCTGCTGCATTCTTCTTACTTAAAATTGAATAACCTGCAAATAAACCAACATGTCCTGGGTTGTGTCTGTTACAGCTTTGCAAAATTTCCGTGGGTTGGTTTCTCAAAAGTTAAAACTTTTTGCTTAATTGTCACATACTTTGATTAATGTTCACACAAGTTGGTTTTAATTTGGCTGCTCTTAATTTGATGACCCGTTTGTTCCGCCAAGTTGCGTAGAATCTCAGTTACCCCTTGAACCAAACAAGTGATCCTAATCTAAGTACTCATGCACACACACACATCTTACACAAGAGTCCTTCTACTAACTCAATGGCTAGCGTAATTCTTCAAAGGCTATTCCGTGACTATTCACATAAATCGAAATCCATACTCAATGGGGCACTAACATGAATCCCTGGTGTCGACCCGTAGAATTATTACTTAGTTTAGGTTACAGTTAAGTTATTGTAACGACCCGGACTCCTAATTGGTCCGAGTCCGAGCTCTAATCGGTCCGAACACCGATCCTTTGGGCCGGAATGGTTACTTATGGGCAACTCTTCGGGTGATATGATGGTCCCATTGTACAAAAACAAGTCCTTTCATATGCACTTTGTCCTCAATCGTGTGCGAACCGGGAGACTTCCCAGTTGGTCAACTCATCATATGATTGTTCCAAAGCACACTCAACTTTGAAGTTCTCTTAAGTAGATTCTCGAAAAGAAATGTGCACTTTGTTAATATGAATATCATTCTCAATCGTTTTAAGCTCTATAAATCTGACTTGAAATTTTAAGGCGTTACAGTTATAGTAACGCACAAAATCTCAACTTCAATCTTGAAATTTTGAAGATTTTGTTAACATCATCATCATTTACACTTTCAATCTACGTAACACAATGTATCAACGACTCTTAAGTAGAAAATCCAGTCAAAAGCAAGATATAACATGACATAATTGTTGTCACAATGCACATATAAAATGGGATGTGCTAATACTCAGTAGGATCCAACTGAATTTGATGTTGTCGTCTTGTCTAGCTTGCTGTGGTGTACTCAACCAAGAATATATTCCAGAAAAATCGATCAAACGTTAGTGATATATATAATTGGATACGTCCAGGTCAATACCTTATCATCAACATATTGTAAGGCAGCTAATAAACCATTTGAAACATTTCACTTGATTGAAGTAATCACTGACCCATTATGTCTCCAGTGATACGTTATGTGCATTAGGACAACAAGTACATAATGGTATCTAGTTGGTATATAGTGGAACTTAAATTATCTAATCCTTCTCCTCATCATGTTTAGAGGTACATAGATGAGAAGTCAAATGCTAAACCAAAGATGAATGTTCCCCAACCTATAGCCAACAAACTCAGAACTTCCGTAGTTTAAATCTTCTTGCTATCAGTTATGTTGAACAAACAAGGTCAAAGTCAAGAATATACCATAGAAAGGGAGCAACTTCCTTCTAAATACGTCATGTGTGCTTAATAGACGAGAGAACACAAAATATAGTATAAGCCCTTCAACTATTAGGGGCGGTTCTACCTGTATAGGTACCGTTTATTCAACACGGATTGGTTCTCGATCTATTTTAACTTGTCTACCGAAAAATCAACCAAGCTGTCGATGCTCTCTCAAAGTTTGTAAGTGGTGCCCTAATTAAAAGTTCACTCAAGACTTAAAGTTCTGGTGTTGCTAGTAACACGATTTACATTTGATCTTGTTGGTCAAGATCTGTCTTCTTTCTTTTGTCTTGTTATATTTATTTCGAACTCGATTTGTAATGTTGATGTCTTATATACTTTTAATGTAAGTTTTAATTTTTAAAAAACAATCAGAAAAATTTGTAAATAGTGTTTCTTAACGATTGAAACTCACATAATCTTTCATAACTTGTGGATTTTTAGCGCCTAACCGGGGAGGAGGAAAGGGGCACGGAAGTGCCAGTTGTGATAAATTATTGTGCAAAAATTATTTAAACCAATAATTAAAACTTTGTTTTTATGCAATCTGATTTTTGTAAGTGGAAGTGGGGCCTAGTGGGGAGTTTGATGGTGATGATCTAGGGAGCACTGCACGCAAATTTATGCCCCATAGTTGGCTCAAAGGTCGACCAATCCCAATCAGGACCATGCCTCAAAGTACCCTATAAGAACCCCTCATTACCCCAACTCTTCATTCAAACTCATACTCACTAACCAAAATACCAAATTATTCTCTCTACTACACTCGAAAGAAAATTCAAGGCTAGAATTTGTAACACTTCTTTTCTAGTCCAAATCAAGAAAATGAAGATGAACAGTGGCATGAAGTTGAGGATTTCAAGCAGGGGACTTGGAGGAGTCCTAAAGGAACAAAGGGCCAGGCTTTATATCATCAAACGATGTGTCGTCATGCTCTTGTGCTACCATGATTGAAATAGGATCATCGATTCAGAAATAGATTCATGGGTAGGGACTGATATCACCCTTCATGTTTCCAAATATCGTGTTTTCGATGTACCTTTTTCCCTTTATAAGGGATTGGTCACGAGTTGGAAGTTGAAACTACGTATAAAGGTTTTCCGCCTAAGAGATCACTCTTTACTTGGCGGATGAGGTCGATGAATTTTGCCACAACTTTTTGTTCTCGACTAGTTCGGAAAGTATAAGTAGTGATCATGGCCGAAGAATTCGGACTCCGACGATATAGAGAATTTTGTACAAGCTGGCCTTAAGGGCTATCTTGATCTTGTGTACATGTAGTGGGGCTCAATTTTACTAAATGAAATGAAATATGTTATCACAATCTAGATTTGGAGTTTAGCTTCTTGTTTTCATCAATTTTCTTGTCCAATCATTAATATGGTTGAGGTATTGAGGAAGACAAGAGCCTTAGAATTCAGTATAGCCACAAAAATTAATTTCTACATCAAATTCCTCAACTTTAATCTCCTGCTTTCAATAAAGATGAGGGGAAGATGCACGTACCCGCCCATTGAGGGCACATTCATACTCTACGCAATTGCAAACTGTTTAATTAAATCATTTTCGATGCACCGCGGTTACCATTATAGTATATGTGGATCGTCATATAGATAGATATGAATTTCAATCTATTTGAGTTACTATCATTTGCAGGTGTTTGAGAGTTTTGGAATATTATGAACACTACAAGTTTCAACTCATAGAAGTTATGTGTTAATTCTGCCAACGGAGAAAACATAATATTCATGAATTTTGCCAAAGCTAAATATGTAATGACAACTCCAACTTGGATTTATTTTACAATGATTAATTTCAGACTTTGAAAAACTAATATTTATGATGTTTAGTAAATTTCACATATTTTATGGTGTACTATTGGATATTGAGCCTATTTGTGAGTATCTAATTTTATCATCACTATAACACTATGGGTAGTATAGTATTGAACTTTTGATAAATATGCAATGAAGTTCCATTTTATGTATATGGTCTTTTATATATACCGAACACTTGGCTATCCGGTTATCAATGTAAAAGGACAACGACGGGAAAAGCAAACATAGTTAAGCACAATTCGATTGGAATAATTGCATGTTACGTATGTACGTGTATCAATGAAATACTTAATAAATTAAAATGTATTTCTCCAACTTTTTCATAATAATAACTAGGATGCAGGTTTGCTTGTCAAATAGGTGGTCCTGTTTATTCAGATCCATCACGGAATTCTACTATCATCTACATATTACGGACCATGTTAAATTTAAATTTGAATGTGAAAAGAATAAAATATTATCAATAAGAATTACCTTCGAAAATCAGATCCTCGTAAAATTAATTTGACTGTATTATGTTAAATTAGATCAATCTAATCCGATAAATTAAGATTCCTGTGTGTAGGACAGCATTTGTTGGTGTGATTGAACCCTTGGCACTTGGCAGCAGCCGTAAATCCGTAATCGATCTTGCTCAGTTCAGTTATCTACATTTTCAATGATTAATTAATGAGATATCTACGAATCCGAAAAAGAAGATTCGCTGCTAATCATTTGATATGATTCGTTATAAATTGGGTGCATATCCTTCGGGATACTGCTATATATTCTTGGCTTCTTGGTCTGCTTTCTTGAAACTAAATCTGAAATTTATTATTCTTAGCTTAAATTATATATTCTTGGCTTCTTGGTCTGTTTTCTTGAAACTAAATCTAAAATTTATTATTCTTAGCTTAAATTATATATACTTGGCACAAGATTGCATATACTACGGGATACTGCAGAAGTGTGTCCAGATCAGCTTTGTTTTTACAAGGATTCTATGTGTCAGACAGTCAGATCTACATGATATGGAATTCTAAGACCTGCTGAATTCTGAGTGTGGATAGTCAATGTTTCACCAAGTTTCAACTCCATCAAATACGAGATATGTTTAGCAAAAATAAACTAACAGACTGAGAGATTGATCAGGGAGGGGAAGTATATTAGTTAGCTTATTAGATAGTCAGTATTATTAGAATATGTTATTAGAACTCATATATTATTTTAACTTAAAATCATTTCAGTTTAATTTAGTCAGGATGGTCGGTATTAAAAATTTTAATCCATATATGTTTTAAATTTAAATTTTTAACAATTAACACGGTCTATTTTTCTACTAGTACATCTATACAAGTACATATCTGTCTTAAAGTCGATTTTTGAGTGGTATATGGACACGCCCAATACGATGACAGTGATGCCGAAACAACATATATAGATCCACTTCGGACCCATTCTTAATCACGTTTATGAAGCCGGTTAGCTTAATATCAAATGTAGTAATGGAACATGGTATACTGGAAACATTGTAGCTGTGTGGTGTGGCGATAACACTGAAGACACGGAAGACAGTTAGAAGTCGAACCTAACTGAGATTCTTTTGCTTGAAGACAAAGTTTTCTTTTCTAGTTAGAATATAATTCTTTTGTGGTTAGAAAACGGAATATATGTTGATTTCCTTTAGTATATATATACATGTAGGTACTAGAATAAATCATGAGAAAACATATGCAAACACATTGAGATTTCTTGAGAGAAACACGGTGAGGAAGAGAGAACGGAGCTGGATAGCTTGGTAGTTTAGATCGATTCCTTGTATACTGCGTTTTGAATCTTGGTTAATAGAAATCTTGGTATTTTGTGGACGTAGGCAATTGCCGAACCACGTAAATCTTGTTTTGTGTGTTTACTTATCTTCTTGCGTTTATTTGTTGATTGGTTTGGAGATTGTTGGATTGAATTTGGGTTGATTTGCATTGTTGGAACCTAACAATTGGCGCCGTATGTGGGAAGAGAATCAACTGTATGTGTTCATCAATGGCGTCTTCGAAGTTCGACCTCAAACCGCTTAAAGGGAAGACAGACTTCGATATGTGGAAGAAAAGAATGCATGCTCTGTTAATGCAGCAGGGTGTGGTCGATGCACTGACGGAAAGGGTCGAGGAAACCGTGTCGGCTGCGGATAAAAAATCGATCATGAACAAGGCTTACAGTTCTTTGTTATTAGCTTTGGAAGACAATGCCCTGACCTTCTATGAAGATGTGATGCCTTTATTAAAGAATACTGACAGTGTTGGGAGAACACTCAGTCAGGCGGAGCCTATCGAAGATGGTGTACCAGATACACTGAAGATGGATCGGTAAAACTCTGGTGTGGTGATAACACCAGTTTTAGCAGACCATGGTGTACTGCCAACACCACATGTTGAATCTTCGAAAAATACTGACGGATATGATCAGGAGGAACCTGAATTGAACAATCAGGTGGAGAGCATGGGATTCGAAGAAGGGCTGGGATTGAGTTGAATAATCCAGAGGATGTGATGGATTATCAACTCATCAGAGATAGATAACCAAGAGTGGGAACTTATACTACAAATCCTGACATGGTTTATTTTGCACTGAATGTTGCCGAGGAGATTGACTGTTATGAGCCTGAGAACTATCAAAAAGCTATAAGTTGCTCAGAGAAGAACAGTTGGTGCATTGCTATGCAACAAGAACTCTTGTCACTCAAAATGAATCATACATGGGATATTGCGGCTATACCCAAAGGAAAGAAGCTTGTCAGTTGCAAGTGGATCTTTAAGAAGAAATTTGGAGTTGACGGTTAGCCGAAGGTGAAATACAAAGCCTGGCTAGTTGCTAGGGGTTTCACACAAGAGAGGGTAATGACTACAATGAGATCTTTTCTCCAGTGGTAAAGCATAGCTCAATCAGGATCTTGATTGCTATGGTAGCTCAGTTCAAGCTACACTTACATCATATGGATGTGACCACTGCATTCTTGCATGGGAAGCTGGATGAAGAGATTTACATGAAGATACCTGAGGGTATTGAAGTAGAGGACAAGGAGAACA
>JAYMSP010003115.1:0-21023 GCA_036897095.1 Plantago elongata
CAAGATTATGAATTGTTGCATAACACTCCACAACATGATAGTTGAAGATGAGCGCCATAAATACCTAAACTATGACGAAGAAATTGAACAACTCGAACAAGATACCCGTGAGCATGTGTCGGATCTCATTAATGGAGTTCGTATACCCGGGCACCGTCTACAATAAATACTATCCCGGAATACACGATCAATTTACGCCGGATGCATAGTTTAATCACGCACACCCAGCTAACAAACGACTTAATGGAACATATTTGGAGGCTATAGTGAAAATGAGTCTTCTCCAGTTGGGATTGTGTGTTTGATTATTTTCGATGTTGTGTGTTGTCTGTTTGTTGAAATTTATCTTCGTTCGATTTTAATTTCCCGCATTATGTTGTAATATATTCCTAGTTTGTTTTATCTCAATAAATTATAAAACGTCTTCAATAAAATGCAATTTGATTAATTACAACTTCTAAATAATTTTATAATATGTAAATTAAAATTTAAAAAAATGACGTGGCATTCATGACGTGACGATGACGCGTCACCACTACAAAAAAAACACACGACGACGTCGTCCATCACCGTTGAAAATAGTCTTAAAACTAATTACATACTATATATATGAAACACATGGACCTCGTCATGACTTTATTACCATATATTAAGGCAAGTGTGCACTAGTGTAGACCGTAGGATTGTCGAACTAAGATTCGGTTCTGTTTAATTGAAATTAAACTGAAAATTATAATTAAACAGAACTAAATTTAATTGAATTAAAGTAATTTTCAATTTAAGATAACATAATCTAACAAAAATTATCTGCTAAATTTGATGGAAAAAAAAAAGGGTTACCATATGAATACATCTAAGGATATAGGGACTCATATCCATTTTACCCACCTTTCCTCCCCTTCTACTACTACTACTACTAGTACTTCACTAGACACCTCCCTCTGTTCTTCCACTTCACACACTTCACTCTTCCTCACTCAGAACCTTATCCCCTCCTCCCCAAAATGCTCCACCACCACCACACCGCCGCATTCGCGGCACTCCTCCTCCTCCTCCTCCTCTCCACCACCACCTCCGCACACAACATCACCAAAATCCTCGAAAAGTCCCCCGAGTTCTCCACCTTCAACCACTACCTCACCGTCACCCAGCTCGCCCCCGAAATCAACCGCCGCGAAACAATCACCGTCTGCGCCGTCGACAACTCCGCCATGGCCGATCTCCTATCCAAACACCTCACTCTCGGCGGCATCCGCAACATCCTCTCCCTCCACGTCCTCCTCGACTACTTCGACGCCAAAAAGCTCCACCAGATCACCGACGGCACTGCCCTCGCCGCCACAATGTACCAAGCCACCGGCACCGCGCAAGGCTCCGCCGGATTCGTCCGCATCACAGATCTACGCGGCGGCAAGGTCGGATTCGCTCCTCAGGACTCCGAATCCAACAACTCCGCCAGCTTCGTCAAATCAGTCGTCGCCATTCCGTACAACATCTCCGTCATCCAGATCTCAGATCTGCTACCTTCCTCCGACGCTGAAGCTCCCGCTCCAGGTCCAAGCGACACGAATCTCACCGCTCTCATGTCCGCTCACGGCTGCAAGGTCTTCGCCGAGACTCTCGCCGCTAGTCCAGCTCAATCAACGTTCGACAACAATGTCGAGAGCGGTCTGACGATCTTCTGTCCTGGAGACGACGCAATGAAGTCGTTTCTGCCCAAGTTCAAAAACCTCACCGCAGACGGAAAGCAGTCTCTGCTCGAGTACCATGGCATTCCGGTGTACGAATCGATGGCAGGTTTGAAGTCCAGTAACGGTCTTACGAACACGCTAGCGACAGATGGCGGATCTAAGTTTTCTGTGACGGTGCAGAATGACGGCACTGCTGTTACTCTGAGGACGAAGCTCGTCACTGCGAGGATTACGAATACCTTGGTGGATGAGCAGCCGTTGGCGATTTACTCGGTGAGTAAGGTGTTGATGCCGTTGGAGCTGTTTAAGGACATCTCGCCGGCTCCGGCGCCTGCTCCTGAGGCGGAGGCGCCGTCGCCGAAGAGCGGGAAGACGAAGAGGAAGCATAGAGCGCCGCCGGCTGCCGATGCGCCGTCGGACTCGCCGGCTGATGCGCCGGATGGGGGCGTGGCGGATCAGACGGCGGATGGGAATGGTGCGGTGAGATTCGACGGTGGTGTGAGATTCGTGATGGTTGTTTTGGGTGTATGTTTGGCGTTGTTGCAAATGTGATGAGATGATGAATGATAATTATTATCGTCGTTTCTTTGATTCTTTTTGGTGTAGTTTCAATTTTCAGTGTCCTTTTGTTGTTGTGTGTTGTTGTTTATGGTTGTGTAATTCTTCTTTTTGTGGTTTGTTGTTTACATAGAAGTTTCATTGGTGAAGATTGATCGATGATGATCTCATTAAAGGGATATGTATAAACATTGGAAGCTTAGCTACTTTTGCATCTTCTGTCAATTGCTTGCTATAAACTTTGATATGGTGAAACTTTGATATGGTGAAGACAAGTGTTTGTATGATGGATGATGATACTTGGACTTGGACTTGGAGTTGCACGAACAAATGAGTTGCTGATTAAGTTGGTACTCCCTCCATCTCGGTCCAACATTAGAACTGCAATAATTTTTCATTTTAGATGTTTCACTAAAGTAAAATAATTTTACAATACAATTCATTTTTAAATACATATTATTGAAATTGTATGTGATCTTTTTATCTCAAATTTATTTTTAACCACATGTTATATATTAAAAATTACATATTTAAAATATATTTCACTTTTTCCTTTTCTGTGTGAGTAGCCATGAGTCAAAGTTGTCAAATGTCAACACTCATGAAAGGTTTATGAGGCATGTATTGACTAATTTGAAAATCCAAGCACAAATGTTGTAAACTACTAGTTGACTGAATGGAAGGTCTTTAATTGAGTGTAAAAATGTACTGCTAATTATTTATGGAGTGTTTGTTTATATATTTAAATTTAAATTTGATTTGAGTTTTGAATAAATAAATAGTAATTAATTAGTATGAATGGAGTAAAATAAAAAATAATTGAGAGTCAAATAAGATAATTGAGGTCCTGTTTGTTATACCGCTTGAGCGGCTATCTCCCCACTCAAATTGAATATTTTGTACACAAAAAGATCAATTTCAATTGAAAAAGTCCGCTCAAATTCTATACAAATCAGTCCATGAATAATTGAGTTGAATAAACTTCAGTATGAAAATAAACTCTTGTATTAATCACTTCATTAATAATATCACAAAATGTAGAAAATAACAATACCTTCCCAAGGGATTCAATATAACATAATCTAGAAAGGAAATTATGTAATCTTTCTGTCCATTAATGAAATCATTTTTAGAATAATTATTGTTTAGTAATTATTGAGTATTATATTAAGGTTTTCGGAGATGTGGATCTTTTCGGTGTACTTCTAGATCCCCTGCTTATAATGAGTGCGGGATCCACATATAAATGACGACTGTGAATATGCTTAAATGATACTTCATCGTATATTGGAGTTGCATGAGTATGAAAAAACAATTAATTTAAACTCCCTAGACAAATTTACTACTTCATCATTTTTAGTATAAGTTATCTGAGTTTAATTCAATTCAGATGAAATTAACATAACATAAAGTTGATAATGAAGCACTAGCATCCTAACTCATACTACTGTATCTTACTCACATAATTATGACTTTATACATAATTCCATATGCATTAAGTTACAAATTAATCTTGATAAAACACCCATTAGTAAGTTTCTAATGGAATCTAATATAGTGGCTTACTATGAATAATTAAATATGTACCCTTGAGTAATGACATTTACGATGTGTTGTCAATCACTTTTTCATGCGCACCATGGTGCAAATTTTCTTTTAGAAAATATCATATAGCACCTTGAAAATGGAATCTTCATATATTAGTCCCTGATGTTTTAGTTATTAAATTTGGGGGAAAACAATAAGTACACCTAAACTTAAAAGGTATATATCATAAAAACATGAAAAATTAGACACAAATCTATATCATTATGAAAAGAAGACATTTGCATACCTTGTGGTTAAGCCATATCACATACGTATATGACAAATTTAAACATTTTAATTAGTTGAAATTTATTAGGTTGACAAAACGAAATGTTCTAATTGACCAATAGAACAAATATCGATGACTGTTCTATCATTCAATTATTTAAGCTTAAAGATCGATTTCTACATATGACAATTATTCTTATATTTTATTTATACATGTCTATAAGTTTTTTCCTTAATTATTTTACCCATTCTGATTCTGAAAATTGATATTGAATGATATTATTCAGTACGTACTATATATTTAGTAGGAACACATTTAAGGAAGTCAAATTTTGAATTATAACTAACCAAATAAACGCAATGTTACAGAGGTGTCCATAATTCATCATGGCACTTATTAGTGTCAAAGTTTTGTAATTTTTTGTTTTCAATTTTTCATAATTTAAGCCACCATGCAAATTGCATTTTCTTACTAGCGATAGCAGGTGAGGAAATGAAAATTGTAAGGAGTTATCAACAATTATGAACCCAGTTTTTGTAGGGACGTACATAGAAAAAATTATCAGGGGCAACAACCGTTACTCATAGACTAAATCTTTTTACTATATCATGTTTTACGATGATAATTGGTGTTAGTTCGAGAGAAATTTTATTATATGAATAACAACCGTTCACACCAATTTTATAATAAAGTATTACAAATTCAATAAATATAATCTATTTACAATATAATACCATTATATTCAAGAAATAAAATAAGAAAATTTCTTCACCGGATGATTTTGAACTTTTTGTAGATATTTGCTCAGAACCAGGTGAGAGTAAGTGATTATTGAAAACGAATCCAACCCAGAATTTGAAACAATCTACTACTAAGAATTAAAACTTTGTGAAAAAAAAATTGAAAAGGAAATTAGAGTTCATCATTATCCAATTGAACTTATGAGCAAACCGAAAAACTAAAGAAAAGAAACGAAAAAGACGAATTGGGTGTAAGTTAAATTCCAGAAAATGTCACAATTCAACTAAGCAAACGAAGTAGATAAGTTCAAGAAAACTGCAATTTTTAGCTAATTTTTTTCCGAACTGTAACAAATGTAACCTTGCAAGAAATGGAGCAGTAGCAAAATGGATAATTAATGGACTGTTCTTTGACAAGTGAAACAAACTACAAATAAAACTCTCAAGTTTTTTTTTTTGAAAAGGAAACATAACGGATTACAGATGAAGCTCTCAGTTGTCCAGTAGTCTACAAAATTATTTGAACAGGTAAATAGGTAATATTATTGAATATATTAATTCATAAGGGGCATATTAGTAATTTAAGAGCAAAAATCCAGGGGCAGCAAGTGCATAAGTGCCTGACTTTTTGTGTATAATGACAAAGCAATTTAAAAGCCATATATACTTAATTTTCTTTAAAAATTGGCTGATTTAATAAAAATATAAAGTAAAATTTTGATTTATTAGTAGAGGTAATGAGAAGTTTATGTTGACGAACAACAACCGAGTTAAGTGTAAATTGTGCTAAGTGATGTTTAGAACAAATTTAAAATTGTAAATGGTTTAAATAGTGATTAAAGTCTACCAAAGAAATGTAAGAGAAAAAATAAACGTATTTCAGTATTCAAAGATTATTTTGTTTGATTATTTTTAAGATGGCTAATTTAATTGAGAAAAGTAAAGCAATAGAAGATTTAGATAGAAAGTGAAGGATAATTGCTAATAAGTTGAAAATTGGGTTAAATTTTTTTACGACAGAAACTACAAAATTAAACAAAGGCCATGAAACCTTTTTATACATAAATATGAATTTTGACGCTGCAGTTTTATAAGCATTTGAGTTAATTAAATTAATCACGAATCTCATATACTATCTTTATCTTCATAGAATCTTCATATAGGAATGATTGTATTCAAACTTTGACCATACGATACTCTCAAATTACACACAAAATATATAAATAAAATAATGTTATATTAGTAAAATATACTTAATTTATTTTTATAACATAAATCTATGACAATTTTGGTAATATAAATCGAGCGTAATCTGCAATTAAAGTTAAAAAAAAAAAAGTAAAGCACAATAGTCTAGAGACTCTAGAGTCCGGACCTCACCAGATTTATTCTATCATATGTGAAATTATATAGAATTAGTTACATGTTTATCAATACATATTTAATGTCTTTTTGTCTACATATATAATTTTTATTAAATCCTATATATAATCTATAAAAATTTAATTAAACATATATTTGAATTCGACATAATAAAAATTATTCATAGATGAAACTTGAATACAATTGTTAATTAAACAAATGATTTTATTTATTAACATACATATAAATATACATTTGTCAAATTACATGAAATGAAATACTTTAAGTAACTTTTGCAATAATTCAACATTATATATTTTATAATAAACATCTCAAGTTAAACTAGATACAACATATGTTATGAATGCATATTTTGATATATTCGGAGTCATAAACTGATATCGTGGTAAATATATAGTTGGGATTTTGTGCAGGAGGTGCAAAATTAGGGTGATTGATGCAAGGAGTTATAAAGTGGTCAAGGTACAAAATTAGTGGTAATTGAGTGTTGAGCCATTATGATATAATTAGCTTATTAAAAAAAAGTATATATGCAATACAACTATGAATTAGATTTATGTGTGAAGTTAAACATGATGTGATGTTTGAAAAAATATATGATGTTAAATTGGTGTACCCGAGAGACGGTATCTTGGTGGAGCTCATTTCCAGCTCCGTCCCCAATTGGTGTACGTCAAACAGTTTGCAACTCCGATTGGGGCTGTAAAAGTAAAACAACCCCAAACCCAGCGGAACATTAATCTGCTTCGACGAGAGCTTAATTATATATCCGTTTTGGGGAGGTAAAACAACCCCAATCAGAGTTTTTTGAGTTGTAAACGTAACTCAGTCTGGGGCTGTTTTACATCCCCAATCAGAACTATAAATGTGCTCCCATGAGGGCTGAGTTTGAGGCGTCGTCGGAGCTGTTTAGCGATTCGATTGGGGCTGTATTGGAGCATAATTAGGTCTTCATTGAAGACCCATTTCAAGCTTTTAAAATCGATATTTGATGGAGATTCGATTTAGTTTTTTTTTTATGTTTTGTGATTTTGAAAAATTTTGGGTTTCTTTTTTGAAAATTTGATACATTTTTGAGGATTTTGTTGCAATAGATTTTGGGTTAAATTAACAAAGTATTTTTTATATTAGGTTTGTTTTAAAAAAAATTGGGGCCAACTTAGTAAATTATAAAACATAGAGATCATTGTAAAGTAATAAAAATGTAGAACACGTCAATTACAAATAAACCCAGTCAAAATTAATTAGTCTGTAAGAAATTAATGACATGGCAGTCTATGTCAGCAAAAGGCATGTGCCTCCGGCCAAGGTCCGATCATTCATCACCTCCGACGTTGACTTTTGGGTGTATTTGTAAACAGATTTTAAACTCAGTTCAAATTTTAAAATTATTTGTAATTGTTCAAACAACAGTTGCTAATCTGCAAAGTGGGCATCTAGGAGGGGTGTTATATGTAATTCTCTACAGATGCACATCACATGCATTAGTCAATAAAGTATATTTTCAGGTGAATATCTAAAGGGAGTGATAGAACTGGGGTTAATTTCATTGATAGAATATACAAAGATGTTATCATGAAGCATATGTATCGTCGTTATGTGTATGTATTCTAAGCTATATGGAGGATATTAAAATTCATGTTGCATTACAGCATTCCTTATGTTGAGCAATTGTCGTTCCATTTGGTGAATGTATAGTTTGCTCCTTTCAAGGATGGTGATTACATGACGTACGCATTCAACAACGTCATTGTTAAACAATCACAATTCCTAGTTCCTTTATTGGTTCGAGCTGAACAAAGTAGATCCTCGAGCTCGAAAGCTGACATCTGCCAAAATTCCTCGCTATTATTGTTGGAAGAACAATAATAAAATATAATTCCGTATGAGAACAAAACAACATGATATTGGTAGAATGTATAATACTCAAGTGGCACTGGGGACATGTACAATATAATATTCATGTTGACTCATGTTAAGGGTGCCACATATTTAACCAATGTCACAAAGATGCATGTGGGGGCTATGGGTCTCTTATTCAATGATGGAGAGTATATTAGCAGTTGGAAAGAGTCGTGACTGTGATTATCAAACGATTTTCGGTACAATTAACGAAGGAATTCTCTTACAATTCAGGTATAATAATTGTAAATAATAAAAATGGTGAACGGGTGTTGGGATGATTTGCGGGGTACATAGATAAAATTGAATGTAGTAAAAACTTGCAATTTTTGTTGTGTAGAAGAACATGTACAAGTCAATGAGGTCTAGCTCATTTAGTTAGGTTGATGTGGCATAACCTCTAGGTTCTGGTTTCGAGTACTGTCAAGTGTGGATTGTGTTCTATTGTATTATAGTTGTGAAAGTTGATTCCTTTGTAATGATTGGTTAATGGTCGTAGTAGACTCCTCTGTAATTGTTGATAGGTAGAATAAGTAATTTGATGTAATACTCCAATAATTATAATATTGATATTCTCAAAAAAATAAAATAAAAATAAAAAGATGCACAAGCAAAATAATAATCGACAATATGAAGGGTATGTTTTGAACAATGTGGTAGTGATTCTTTTAAAGTAATTAGCCATCTTTACTTCATTTTAAATATTTTTACAAATACATGATATAAGCAAAGAAAAACGGATGGTGAGTGGCAAACTAAAGAAGAAAAAATTCTTAAAGAGGAGCTATATGCTTACCTAGACTATACTCACAAGTCAGGATGATTTTTCGCGGACTTTTTGACAATTATATCTTTTTTTTGCTACTTGATTTTAGATGATTTTTCGCGGAGTTTTTGATCCGGATTCATTAAAAACGGATCAAGTAAAAACTAGACAATATCGTGTAAAAACTAAACAATGTAAAAACTAAACAATAGTTTAAATTTTAATATAATGTAAAAACTAGAGAATTCCTTTAAAAACTAGACAATATAATGTAAAAACTAGACAATGTAGATTACACCGAATGGTATTTATGTACAAGTAATCAAACTAAACAAAATCATTTATAAAACTAGACAATATAGTTAGAAAACTAGACAATATATTGTAAAACTAGATAATACATACTAAAAATTAGACGATTCAACACAAATGCACTATATAAAGATATAACATAAAAACTATATAAATATTGGTAAAATCTAAAACACATGTTATTTATATAAAAATTAGATAGGGCTTTTCTACGGTCAGGCAGGCTTTCGCCATGTCTGACAACAGACATCAAATAAAAAAATTGACATATTTATTTCGTTAAATTTCAAAATACTAAAATAAAAATAGGTAATTTAAAAAAAGATATTAAAAAATATTATTTTATTTTAAATATAATTTAGAAATTAAATTGATTTTTTTATTGATATTTACATTTTTCTAATTTAAATATTCATAAGGCGATAGGGCGATCGCCGTATCGCTTCTATTGTTTTTGTAAAATTAAAATAATATTTTTAAAGAATTATTAAATTTGTACTTTAATATTTTAAACTTTAATGAAATAGATATATTAATATTTTTATTTGCTGCATGTTTTGAGACAGGATGAAAGTCTGTCTGACTGTAAAAAAGTTCAACTAAATAATATGTTTTAAGTATTAAGGGTATCTCCGAAATCTTTAAGAGTTTTATGAGATTTAGTATACCTTTAAATGCATTTAGGAGTTTTATGAGATTTAGTACAACTTTAAATGCATATAGATTCCAATTCTCATAATATGTAGAACTTCTTTTGAGTAATATATGGAAGCCTAAATTTAACTATCTCCACGTCATTTAACCGCCTCATTACCTTCCAGCAAACATCCAACAACCACATTAAAAACAACTGGATCAACGGATTCGAAAACAAATCAACATATTCACATAGGATTTGAAGATAACATTGAATGTCAGGTAGTTTCATGATCATAGAAAAGAAATTGGTTGTAATAAACTACTATATTTTAACAATAAAAATAAAACGAATTCTATTATTCGAATTCTTTTTCTGTGTTTAAACATGTTACACACTTAGACAATTACATCTAAAAAATTAAAAATCAATTGATTACTTAATTAACATCTAATATACTTTATATATCATTTTTAAACTGTATCCACTCTCTATTAAACTTTGTGTATGAAAATGAGAAGTTAACTGTATGTTAGGCAACCTTCGGTGGTAACACACGAGGACGTGTCGTCGTCACGTCTTTCCCACACCATGATACTTTTTACTTATTTTATATTTTTATTTACATATTAATCGTATTATAAGAGTGTTTAGATGTTGAAATGAAAAAAAATTGTATTTTTAAGTCGTTTTATAATTCTTTTACATTTCTGAAAACATATTTAACATATTATAATAGTGTTTAGAAGTCGAAATTAATAAAATTGTATCTTTTGGGATTGTTTTACAATTTTAATTCAGAGAGAAAATGAGTTCGAAATGAAATGGTCCAAAAAAAAGTGAAGGGTGGTATATATTTGTAGATTTCGAAGTGACGAATTCGTCGGTGATATTTATATATTTCTTATATTTATATTTTTTAAGTTGTTCACGTTTAAAATTGAACAAAATATAAAAATTAAAAAAAAAATTAAACACAAATTAAACACCATATGGCAGCAGCATGCTGCGTGATGTGAAATTGGGGCGCATGGCGCGCCATTACAGCTCCGTTGGAGCTATTTCGACGCGTCATGCGTTCATGACGTTTTTAACGCCGTGTCCAATGGACACGGTCTTAATGATGTATACCCTACGTCGTATGTTGTATCGATGAAAATTTACCCGTACGTCACAAGTCATGGTTGTAAAAGCTAGTGAAGTAGAGAAGTGATGCGTAACGTAAGAATGGCGAGTTGTGTTGTGTTTGTTTGTTTGATTCACGTGGATGAGCAGAGACACGCACATGGCTCTCATTGTTGATTACCCTTGTGTTAGTAATTTGACACTTTCAATTTACAAATACAGCTAACACAAATACACACTAGTACACACAAACAAGCATGGACTTTATGACTTGTCAGTTGAACACTAGTATACTTAACTAATCAATATTTCCAGTAATCACTACGATAAACAATGTTTTACTAATTTATTATTCCCAAAAGTTCAATTGAAACGAAATATATTTTCATTTTAAACGTTCCGTTAATAACAAAACATTTATTTTTGACAATAACTTCACAATACAACTCATTTTTCACCACATATTATTGAGCATGCATGTAATGTTCTATCTCAAAATCATTCTTAACCACATACTATATATATATTTTTTAAATCGTGCGTTTGAAATTTGTTCCGTTTGTAATAGGACGGAGGGATAATGTATGTTAACTCCTGGTTTAGCTAGCCTAGTTCGCCATCTGCACCGACAAGGAATAACGTCGCCATTAAATGGCAGTAGAATCTAACAACTGTGATAACGAAGATAATCAGCCTCACTGTACTGCACTATAATACTGTCCGACATCAACAGCTGGATTCAGGAGTTCCTTCGTCCAGATCATCAGTGTTACATTCATCATTATATATTGGTTTATTTATAATTCTAGTCACCCGCCAATTGATCCATATGAACCGCGCTCAATTCACAAATTTAGGGAACACGTGATTCTTAATGCAACTACAAATTATTAACTATGTGGAATCCGGAAATTGAAAACTCAATATGTGGATGAAAGTTTTTTTTTCTTTTTTATTTCCTTTATGCAACGACATTTTTTATTTCCTTTATGCAACGACATATATGTGACTCGAATCCCGATCAAATTGATATGCATTTCGTTGTCAACATAAGAGACACCAAATAACTACCAGAACACCACATGTCAACGCATCTCACAACCCACTAGCATGGTCGATTCATGCCCGAAGCCTAGCACAATTCCCATCATGCAAGGATCTCCACATATATGTGTCTATGCATGAGGAATTGAGAATGGGGAGACATCAAAGTAGGGCAACTGTGAAATGTAAAGCTGAAAGTGATACAATTAAACCAATGACAATGTCATTATATAGCCTTACAGGAGAAACAAATAAATAACAGAATCAAGCTAGAAACTAGGAAACAGACTCCACTACGTAAACTCCAGTATTCCACTATGTAAAACAGACTCCTAAGTACTAGTAGATGACTTATTCAACTAAGACAAATTCAAACTCCAACATACCCTCCCCTAAACTTAACTCTCCTGAATTAAGCTTACTCCAAACAAGTTAACAATTCCAAGTAATGCTCTCAGCTTCTCGAACTGCTCCAACTTCAACGGCTTCGTAAAGATATCCGCAACTTAGTTTTCTGTTGCACAATACTCCAGCTTAACAGTCTCGCCATTCACCAACTCTCAGAGATAATGAAACCTTACTTCGATATGCTTACTTTTCCCATAAAGGACTGGATGCTTGGACAAAGCAATCGTCGAACTGTTGTCACAATGAATGACGGTTCCAGACTCTTCTTCAGCTCCAATCTTCTCTAAGATCCATCTAATCCACACACATTGACAAGCACAAAAAAGGAGCAACAATGTATTCAACCTCAGTGGTGGAAAGGGCGACAACATGCTGCTTTTTCGATGCCCAAGAAATCAAACCGGACCCTATAAAAAGCACACATCCTGTTGTGCTTCTCCGATCATCCAAATCACCGGCGTAGTCGCTATCCTTGGATGCCACAAGTCTCTTACTGCTGCTTTCACTTCTCCTGTAGAAGATTCCAAGTTCGATTGTACCTTTTAAGTATCTTAAGATCCTCTTCGCATCAAGCCAATGTGACATCCTTGGATTTGTCATTAATCAACTTATGAGACATACTCCATACATTAAATCCGGCCTGGTAACTGATACATAAGATCCCAACCAATTGCTTGAACATAGTCGCATCCACCTTCTCGCCGTTTTCATCTTTTGTGAGCTTCGTCCCTGGAACAATTAGATTTTTAATAGCATTGCTTTCTTCCATTCCAAACCTTGCCAAAACTTCACGAGCATACCGTTTTTGACAAATAAAAATCCCATTAACACTCTGCTTCACCTCTACCCCAAGAAAATGTTTCATTGTTCCCAAATCTGACATCTCAAATTCCATCATCATCGACTTCTTAAATTCATCACACATAGCTCTGTCATTTCTAGTGAATATTAAGTCAGCAACATACAAGCTGACAATGAGATCTTACCTCCTTTCATCTTGGTAAATAGGGTATGCTCGCCTGGACACCTCTCAAACTCCTCATTCAAGAAATATCCTTCAGTATGGTTGTACCAAGCTCTCATGCCTTGTTTGAGCCCATACAGCTTGTACACTTTCTCCTCTTCTCCTTTCTTTATGAATCCCTCTGGTTGTTGCACATACACATTCTCTTTTAGATCCCCATGTAGAAACGCACTCTTGACATCTAATTGGAAGATTTCTAATTTGATTGTGATGCAACCACAAGTATAGTTAGAATCGTATCGAGCCTCACCACTGGAGCAAAGACTTCGGTATAGTCTATGCCATATCCCTTTGCCACCAACCTCGCCTTGTATTTGTTGACTTTACCATCTTCATTGGGCTTTGATTTATACACCCATTTCACTCCCATTGGTGTAAAACCTGTAGGTAAGATAGTTAGCTTCCATGCGTTGTTTTTCTCGATCGATTCGATCTCGTTTTTCATTGCTTCTCTCCACACCTTATGTTTCACTCCATCTTCGAATTTGACTGGATCATTTTATGTCATCATCATCAATAGCATGACCGATAAGCTTTCTTCCTCATCTTCTCCTTCACCCGTGACATAATCATCCAAATAACTCGGTCTTCTCCTTACTCGCGGGCCTGCAACCACTTATCTTTCAATCGATCTTGATGGAGATGATGAAACTGGACTGGGCAGAGGAGAGATTGGGCTTGGCAGTGTCGAATTACCACTAGATGAGGAAGACGATGAATTTGCGGTTGACGGAGAATAAACCATGTCACCTTCTCTCTCTTCAGTATTCTGTTCTCCTTCTTCTCCAAAGTCGAGTATTTTCTCTTTTACACTGGTTGATTCCAATCCCAGTTTTTGTCTTCATCAAACACTACATCTTTGCTTATCACAATCTTTTTCGTAACCGGATCATACAACCTCCATGCTTTCGATTCCTCATTGACTCCGAGAAAAACACATTTCTTGCTGTTGTCATCTAGTTTTCTCCTCTTCTGATCTGGTATGTGCGCATATGCTATGCACCCAAAGACACGAAAACACTGCACCTCAGGTTTTGATCCGCTCCAAGCTTCTTCGGGTGTCATGTCTTCTACTGATGATGTTGGAGATCAATTCTGGATGTGCACACTCCATCTTGTAGCTTCAGACCATAATTCCTTTGGGACTTGCCTCTCACTCAACATAGATCGTACCGCATTCATTATCATTCTATTCTTCCTCTCTACCACTCCGTTCTGTTGTGGCGTAAATGCAGCCGTCAATTGCCGGGTGATACAACGAGTAATACAAAACTCTCTGAATTCATTAGACGTGAATTCCCCTCCACGGTATGTCCTCTGGCAAGTGATGAAGGTTCCAATCTCCTTTTCAACACTTGCTTTGAAAGCCTTGAAGGTAGTGAATGCCTCCAATTTTTCCTGGAGAAAATAAACCCAAGTTTTTCGAGTGAAATCATCAATGAAAGTCAAAATGTACCGCTTTCCGCTATGTGAAATTGGTGTAATCAGACCATATATATCCGCGTGCACCAACTACAGCTGTCTCGATGCATGCAAAAGGCTCTTCTTCGACATTGATACTCTGTGTTGTTTTCCAGCCAAACATACCGCACATATCTCCTTCATGGACGTCCACATCGGCAGCACAATAACCATCTTCTTTTGTGCAAGTTGTTTTAGAGATTCTTGGTTTAAATGCCCAAAATGGTGATGCCACAAATTCGTCTCCTTCTCGATCACCTCTTCCGTCTTCTAGCACATGGTGTTTTTCTGCAATTTGGATGTTAGAAGAAAGAACATCCTATTTCCACTCATATTAATCTCCATGATTGCACCTTTCTTGGGATGATATACTTTGCAGGTTCCATCACGAATCAAAATTGCCAAGCCTCTCTCCTGTAATTGTCTAAGACTTAGTAAATTGTTATTGAGCTCCGGGACATAATAAACTTCAGGTATGAGTTGGGTGACTCCGTTAACTTGTATTTTCACGCTTCCTTTTCCCACCACCGACATTCTTGTGTCGTTTCCAAGTTTCATAGATCGATTGAAACTTTCTTCCAAATTGAAAAACCAATCTTTGCATCCGGTCATATGATTGATGCACCCAGAATCAAGGAAACAAACTTCTTCTATGTTTGCCTGATGTTTCTCAACATAGGACATCAAGAGCAGCTCTTCTTCTTCTAGTTCAACATAATTCGCCTTCTTTTTCAATACGGGACACTCGTTCTGATAGTGCCCTAACGTAACTGGTGACACTTGTAGCACTCGATAATGGCACGATTGACTGCGTTTCTTCCTCTTCCTCTACTGCATCCTCCTTGGAACATTCCACGACCTCTTCTTCTACTAGGTCTTTCATCTTGAGACGCTTTTAGTGCCTGCTCTTCTTGCACATATCCATTCAATCGCTGCTCATGGACAAGGAGGCTGCCATGTAACTCATCGATACTCATCGTGCTCAGATCATTCGATTCCTCAATCCAACACACCACATAGTTGAATCTCGAGGTCAACGATCTAAGAATTTTGCTCACAATCGTTCTCTGCTCCATTGATTCACCATTCACCTTCATCTTGTTCACAACCGTCAAAGTTCTTCCTAGGAAAATGTCCATCATCTCTCCTTCTTTCATGGCCAGCAATTCAAACTCCCTTCTCAAAGCTTGCAATTGTACCCTTTTCACATTTGTAGAGCCTTGATATTTCTTTTCATGGATTCCCAGATCGCCTTAGAGGTACCTTTGTCAACAATAGTTTCTAGAATCTCTCTGTCAATGGACTGGAACAAAAAATTCTTGACCTTCAAATCCTTCAACTTCGCCTCTTCTACATATTTTTTTGCACCTCACTTGCCTGTGTTGTTTCAATCGACATCGTCGGAATCCCGTCTTCCACCAGGCTCCATAATTGTCTACTTCTCAGAAAATTATCCATCGTCATGGACCAGAAATCATAATAGCCATCAAATTTTAGGATGGTCGGCTGCACAAACTTTCTGATCTCTCAGACATTTCGCTCAATCACTTTCTCATTCAGAATCTATATTTTCTTCTCTCTCTTTAAAATGGCTCTGATGCCAAATGTGAAATGTAAAGCTGAAAGTGATACTTCGTTAAACCAAAGACAATGACATTATACAACCTTATAGGAGAAACAAAGAAATAACAGTGCCAAGCTAGAAATTCTCAGAAATATGAGAAGAAGACTGAAGAAGAGTTGCACTGCAGAAGAACAGAGCAAGTAGAACAAATGAGTGAGCTAGTGAACAACTTGATTCAGTTTGACATTATGTAATATTAGCTGAAAATTGTGATTGAAATTACTTCTTGTATAGGTGGTTAACATCTGTATATAAATCTTCAAATGTAAATAGGTTAGAAGGTTAGATTAGGCATAGCATAAGTATAGAAGATAGTTGTATAAATAGCTAGATATTTTTCTTCCTGCTGCTTCAATTTATTCATTCATTCCCAACAATATGTACATGTTTTCTCTCAATCTGAATATACAAGTGAAGCAGTTTATTTACATTGTTGTTCTACATCTCAATTCACAATTCATCATCATCAACGATCGGATTCATCAGTTGCATTCTTCACATCCGTTCATCACTCATCTTTTTCATCCTCACTGTAAGCTCAATGTTCTTCCGCTATATTATGTTTCCTGTTATGGTATCAAAGCTTTAGGTTGAGGTTCTGATCAATCTGATTGATTCACATTATGAACAGCTATTGATTTGATTAGTTTTATGTTTTGATCATACTCTGAAATTGATCGATTTTCTTTCATGTTGATCGAATTCAATTTTTCGATTCAAACCGTTGCTTTTGGGAAGTTTGTTCATGTTCAGCTGAAGTTCATTAATATTTTCTGAAAAATTAGCTTAAAATGTATGTTGTTAATGTTGATGAGATCGAACTGAGTTTTGTGCTTCTAAAGCAATGCAAGTTAGTTACAATATCAGAGAATTCATGATCTGTAGTATGAATTCACATTTCATCTGTGCATATTCACATAATATTGATTGTTCATCACAATATCATATCAGTTTCACATGATTTTATCAAACTTTTTAGGATTGGATTCATATACATATTCACATTTTATTGCTTCATAATTATTGATCATCAACCATACAAAATCTGTTAGATTTGTTCAACAAAACTGAGTAAGGAAAATGGCAACAACTGAGAGTCATCCATCACCTGTTTACATGATGATAAGGAACTGGATCACACTAATCTAGATAATCCCTATCATTTGTTCCCACATGACACTGCAACATCTGGTGCTATTAAAACCATCTTGAAAGGTCCTAACTATATTTGTTGGAGGCGTGAAATGGTACTAAACTTGTCAATTAAGAACAAGCTGCTTCATTGATGGAGCCTATAACAGGCCCTTAATTGAAAGCCCCATGTATGTGCATTGGTTGAGATGCAACAACCTCATACTTTCATGGTTGCATAATTCAATGACTGATGAAGTGAAATGCACAATAGCTCAGAGTGTATTTGCTAAGGATGTGTGGGATAAGCTTGAGGCAAGATATTCACAGACTGATAATGTTAGAATCTATGAACTGCAACTGGCACTCAGTCAGTTTGTGCAAGGCTCTCAATCAGTGATGGAATATTTCACCAAGCTGTCCATCATTTGGGAAAAACTTCATATGTACAGGCCTCCTCCAAGCAGTGATTGGTACACTTGTGGACACTGCACATGCTTACACCTTACTAATGCAGGGAAGATCAATTAAATTGATCAAGTATTTCAATTTCTGATGGGTTAAGGTGAAGCTTATGATGGTATAAGAAGGCAGATAATCATGCATGTTCCCATTCCTTCACTTGAAAGGGCATACTCAATCATTCTCACTGAAGAACGCCAAAAGAACTCAAGACACAATGCGTCCTATTTTGGTATGTATCACTCTACATATCACATGAGGCAAGGTGTATCAGCACAACAGTTTAAAAGGAAAGGTAAAGAATCAAGGGGTTGTAGCCACTATGGTTTCACCAACCACACTGTTGATAAATGCTACAAACTGATAGGCTTTCCAAATGACTTCAAGTTCACCAAGAAACCATCCTATGCTAGAGGAGGATATGGTGGAAATTTCAATCATCCAAACAGTTCCACTGCTGCAAACAACTCTTAGGTTTCTCAATATGGTGCTCCAAGATCCCACTATGCTAACATTGTAGCTGATGTTCCCTCTTCAGACATGAGTACTCAATACACAATGATGAAGACACAAGTGAATCAACTCATGAAGATGCTGGAACAAGGGATACATCACCCTGCTGCTCAAGTTGGTGATCCCAGCTCACATCTGCAGCATATGGAAGAGGAAGGTACGGCTGCTACATACAACACTATGAGAGGTAAATTTACATGTTCATACTCTGCTGATATAGTGTGTTCAACATCTCATAACCTGCACAAGTTTTTCATTATAGATTCAGGGGCCACAAACCATGTTATATGTAATCCTGCACTCTTTTCTTCCCATGTGTTGAATATTGATTCTTCAGTGCAATTACCTTATGGAACTAAACTACCTGTTACAAAAATAGAAAATGTACATATATCAAAACATATAACTCTTGAGAATGTGTTATATGTACCAAGCTTCACAGTTAACCTGATATCAGTTACTCAAATCACTAAATTCAGGTTATTTCATTTCATATTCACTCATGATGAGTGTATCTTGCAGGAGATTTCTTCAAGGATAAGGATTGGTCTGGCTGTGAGATATAAGTTTCTATTTGTTTTGAGCATCACACAACTTTCAAACCTCAATTTTCATTCAAATAAATCACAAACAAGTGATATTTCACTGCATAATCAGCAGTTTCACTCACAGTCTGCTGCTCATGCTGTCACCAAACTCACTTCCAACTATATTTGGCATGCAAGACTTGTCCATCCATCATTTCAAAGGATGAAATTAATTGATTGTTGTAAGGTTGACAGTAATAACATTGAAGATTGTACTGTTTGCTTGAGAGCAAAATAGAGAAAATTATCATTTCCAATTAGCAATTCTGTAACTCATTCTCCTTTTACATTATACATGCTGATGTTGGGGTCCATACTCCATGTGTTCTATCAATGTACACAGATATTTCCTTACTTTAGTAGATGATTACTCAAAATACACTTGGATTCACCTGTTTACCAGCAAAACTGAAGTGAAAACCATCTTGCTGAATTTTATCAGCTTCATTGAAACTCAGTTCAAAGTTAGAATTAAACAACTTAGAATGGTTCTGAGTTTCTTGTTCTTTCTTCCCATTTAAAATCTTTGGGAATCATTCATCAAACCAGCTGTGTATACACTCCACAACAAAATAGATTAGTAGAACGTAAACACCAGCATCTATTAAACACTGCAAGATCACTGATGTTTCAATCTTGTCTTCCTTTGAAATTTTGGGGTGATGCGTGCTTACTGCAGCTCATCTCATTAATAGAACACCTTCACCATTATTAGATAATGATACTCCATTTCACAGATTTTATAACAAATCACCTGATTATAGCAGATTAAAGATATTTGGATCACTTTGTTATGCATCTACACATGCTCAACTAAGAACAAAATTTGATCAAAGATCACTTGCTTGTGTTTTTATTGGTTACCCACCAAACACCAAGGGTTATAAATTGTATGTTCTTGATACACACAAAGTGATAATTTCAAAAGATGTTCACTTCCTTGAACATATATTCCCATACTCAGAGACACAAATTTTTTTGCCTGTTGAAGATCACCAGATTTCTGCAGATTTAACTGATTCTTCAATTATAAATACTCCTCAGCAGGTATCTAATGCAGATGATGCAGTCATTACTCCACTTCATGATTTAGCAAATGACTGCAACACGTCTTCACCTGATAATATTAGTTCCTCACCTGATAGCAATTTCTCTCCAGGTTCTATCACTTCATCACCAGATATTATCAGTTCATCACCTGAAAGTAGCAGTCCATCTTTTGATCATGATAATATTATTGACACAGCTCCACAGTTGAGAGCTTCTTTTAGAACTGTTAAAATACCAGCAAAATTCAATGATTTTCATCATGGAATCATTCACAAGCCTAGGCCTACTGCTCATCCACTTTCTAATCACATATCATATCAGCAGTTATCTTCAACTGATATTGCATTTCCTGCTAATATTGTATCAAGTTTATTCACAGGTTATCAATTCACCTGAGTGGACTCAAGCTATTAATGCTGAGTTACAAGCCTTAGAAGATAATAAAACATGGTCAGTTGTTTCTCTTCCTCAGGGTCATCAACCCATAGGATGCAAATATGTATTCAAACTCAAGCTTCACCCTGATGGTACAGTTGATAAGTATAAAGCTAGATTAGTTGCTAAGGATTACTCACAGAGATTTGGATTTGATTATGTAGAAACCTACAGTCCAGTGGCTAAACTCACCACAATTAGAACTTTTTTAGCCACTGTATCATCCAAAGGATGGGGGTGTGAACAAATGGATGTCAATAATGCATTTTTGAATGGTGATCTTGATGAAGATATTTACATGGAAATACGACCTAGATACTTGTTTCGGGGGGGGGGGGGGGGGGGGAGTAACCC
>JAYMSP010003116.1:0-21013 GCA_036897095.1 Plantago elongata
TATATGGTGCTTGCAATGTAATGTTGAATGATGCTTGCAGTACTAATACGATGCTTGTTTCATATTGGATGATGGTTGTGATATAGTGATACATGATGCTTGCTAATACGATACTTGTTTTATATAGGATAGTGCTTGTGATATAATGTTAAATTATGCTTGCAATCATATCCGCAAAAGATAATGATAAACGTTAAAATTGAATTATGCTTGATTATTTTGATGATGCTTGTATAATCACTGTACAAAATTTAAACATAATCTAATTAGATAATTATAGATTATTTTTGATTATTTAATATACTATATTTTTTATTTAGTTAGAAAGCATATTTAAAATTAAATTACGAACATAGGAATTTTTTTACATTACACTAAAGTTTAGGAAAGATTTAGGTATGACACTAATTTGTAAGTGTCTCAAATAATATTACAATTTGATTTTAACGTATATATTGAAATGATGTAGAATGCGAGTTAAAAATAAATGTTACAATTTGATTTTAATGCAAAGATTGAAATGATGTAGAATGCGTGCTAAAAATAAATGTTACAATTTGATTTTAACGCAAAGATTGAGATGATGTGGAGTGCGTGCTAAAAATAAATGATACAATTTGATTTCAATGCAAAGATAGAAATAATGTAGAATACGCACTAAAAATAAATGTTACAATTTGATTTTAGCACAAAGATTGAAAGGGTGTAGAATGCGCATTAAAAATAAATGTTACAACGTAAAGATTGAAATGATGTAGAATACGCGCTAAAAATAAATGGTACAATTTTATTTAAACGCAAAGATTGAAATGATGTAGAATGCACGCTAAAAATGGTGATGTACAATTATAAGCATTTTGTCGTCGATTGGAATGAGAGTCAAGTCCAGCGTATTAAACTGAATTCAGAATAGATGTAGTATGTGCTATTAACTCAAGGTATTGTCATAAGGTGGTCTGGTGACATTGAGAGGTGCAGAGTTTGAACCCCGGCTACGCTGGAATTATAAGGTGATTGAGTAGGTGTTTTTGATTAAAGCAAAGCAAGAACTTATAAGGTGGTATTTGATAATTTGTACCTTATAATATAATTAGTTTATTTAAAAAATTCAGGGTCTTGTCTTGTGAAGTGTTTAACTATGTTTTTAAGTAATTAAATTTCTCTAACTAGCTTAACTTTAACGATATTGTAGTAAATACGATTCTCATCATATTTCAATTCATAGCTTTCAAAATCACATAACATTATTTAAGGTATTAGTAAGCTTCGGATAAGTAAACCGACATAGTAATCAAGGAAAACGCTAACGACTTTATACTCTTTTTTTAATTATGATGATATGATTTATTGATGATCTCAGTTTCATAAATAAAAACCTTCAAAGGTAATTAATTGTATAATAAGTCTTGGTTATAGTTAAAGAAAGTTTTCCAATTGATTTCTACTAATTCTCATAATGGCATATAATATTTGGGTATGCTCAATCTCTAACTATTGCAGATTCCCACGATCAGCTTCAGATTCGGCCACCCACCGCCTATTCAAATTACAGATTTAGATCTGGATACAATGCTGCAACAATAAGAATGAATGTTGGCCCACCAACAATTCATGATTTCAATTCTTCCGTCACATAATGCTACACCAATACTTTTACAACATTGCTGAGAAATTAATTGTATATAAAAGTATAGAGTATCAAATGGATTCGACATCATCGAGTGAAATGATGTAGCGAGAATCATCGTGTTAACTTGAGATCGTCGATGAAATGCTACATCATCATAGTAACATTACTACACCGTTGCTTATTGAGTTTCTTCACATACTCAGTTTTTTTACAGAATTAGTCCATGACTACTTAATGGTGCTCGTTGGATTTAAGTGATGACTAATTATCATGAGGTGTTCAAAATATGGAACAATCCCTTCGTTGTATGATACAAAAATGTTGTTAATCATGACGTGTTTAGAATATGCCACAATTACACCGATGTATATTATAAAAATCTTGTTAACCATAAATACACCAGTGTATAATACAAAAAGAATCAGAGTGTTTGAAATATGCAAACAATGACACCTTCTATTAACAAGTCTTTTTGCTAGGGAAAAAGAAGAGTATGCGTCTGCCGGGAGTCAAACCCAGGTCTATTGCTTGGAAGGCAATTATCTTAACCGTTGGAATACAAATGCTTGTTTAAAATATGTCACAATTACACCGATGTATATTATAAAAATCTTATAATACAAAAAGAATCAGAGTGTTTGAAATATGCAAACAATGACACCTTCTATTAACAAGTCTTTTTGCTAGGGAAAAAGAAGAGTATGCGTCTGCCGGGAGTCGAACCCGGGTCTATTGCTTGGAAGGCAATTATCCTAACCGTTGGACTACAAACACTTATTTAGAATATGTCACAATTACACCGATGTATATTATAAAAATCTTGTTAACCAAAAATACAGCAGTGTATAATACAAAAAAATTCATGATAACCATTGAGTGTTTGAAATATGCAAACAATAACACCTTCTACTAACCAGTCCTTTTGCTAGGGAAAAAGAAAGGAATATGCATCGGTCGGGAGTCGAACCCGGTCACCTTATACTAACCAGTCTTTTTGTATAATACAAAAAAAATCATGATAATCATTGAGTGTTTGAAATATGCAAACAATAATACCTTATACTAACCAGTCTTTTTGCTAGGGAAAAAGAAAGAAATATGCATCGGCCGGGAGTCGAACCCGATCACCTTATACTAACCAGTCGAACCGAAAAAAGAAAGGAATATGCATCGGCCGGGAGTCGAACCCGATCACCTTATACTAACCAGTCTTTTCTTTTTGCTAGGGAAAAAGAAAGAAATATGCATATTTCAAACAATAATACCTTCTACTAACCAGTCTTTTTGCTAGGGAAAAAGAAAGAAATATGCATCGGCCGAGAGTCGAACCCGGTCACCTTATACTAACCAGTCGAACCGAAAAAGAAAGGAATATGCATCGGCCGGGAGTCCAACTCGGTCACCTTATACTAACCAGTCTTTTCTTTTTGCTAGGGAAAAAGAAAGAAATATGCATCGGCCGGGAGTTGAACCCGGTCTTATACTAACCAGTAGAACCGAAAAAGAAAGGAATATGCATCAGCCGGGAGTCGAACCCGGTCACCTATACTAACCAGTCTTTTTGCTAGGGAAAAAGAAAGAAATATGCATCGGCCGGGAGTTGAGCCCGGTCTTATACTAACCAGTCGAACCGAAAAAGAAAGGAATATGCGTCTGCCGGGAGTTGAACCCGGGTCTATTGCTTGGAAGGCAATTATCCTAACCGTTGGACTACAAACGCTTGTTGATACCAATATTACAATGTCTTCTGAAATACATATATTTCACTTGATGCCTACTTCTTGCTAATTCTCACAAATTGATTCAGTTGTTGCAGTAATGGAGATGAGCCACATCTGCTCGAGGAGCCATCACTTCCTCTCCTCAGCTTTCCCAACCAATAGTTACCCCTCCTCCTCTTTCACTTCAGTTCCTCTTATTTCCTGTTACCCTCCAATTCCAAAAAACAATCATGTTTCAACAACTCTCAGACTTTCTCCCTCTTCTTATTCCAACTCCTCCTCTACTCTTTCTCCCACTTCTTCAGGTATGTTGATTCAAAGCCCCTCTTCGCCTTTCCGGTTACGCGTAGATTTAGTTGAAAATTAATGAACAAGGTGGAAAATAGAGTAACTTTAGTGCTTAAAAATTGTATTTTGTGTGTAAATTTGACATTGTTTTATCATTTGTGGTTGTGGAGTAGATTAATTTTTAGTAAATAAGTTATATCGTACTGCTGGAAATGTCAAATGTACGAAGTTCTGTGGGAGATTATTATATTATGTATGTTAATCGAATATTTATTATTATAGATGTTCAGGATAAGAACATTGGGCTTCCAATGAAAGGCTCCAAAGTTGTATTGAAAGGGATGAGGTATTCTGAGCTTGAGGTACTTGCTAGTTCAGAATGAAATTTGCAATCTTTTTTTCGTTCTTTTGTACTAGAGATATGTTGAAACTTCGTTCATTGCTGCTGTTACTTATGAGTTGAATTATTGGCACAGAAATGGGTAGAATCACACGGTTACAGGCCTTCTCAAGCGCTTATGTTGTGGAAGCGATTGTATGGGAATAATATTTGGGCTCACTGTTATGAGGAGTTGGAAGGTAGTTTTGCTTTACTCTAATTTTACATGGTTATTGCACCTTGTTCTACTAGTTGCTTAATTCTTGAATGATATGCAGTGTCCGGGGATGGAGTTATAGACTTGTAGGTATAGGAGGGAGGAGAAGGGGGATTTTCACTTCATTAAATGGGAAAAGAAATAAATTTGATGACAGACGAGTCGCTTACACACCCTTCTAGGATTCTTGAAGTTATTGCATCCTAAAGTGGCTTGGATTGGTTAATTCGTTAATATACTAGATATGCTTGATGGCATGTCATAGACAGAGTCTTCCACAGTCCTTCTAGTTCCGCTTTATCATGATTCAAAATCTTGAGGTCATTTCCACTAATGAGACTGATTTGTCTCTCTTCTTGAAGTGATAATGAAGACATTCAAGATCTAGCTGCCCTCTTTTATCATCCCATTTGTTTCCTGACCAACTCGACATTATAGTTCTTCATTTCACGTTTTCACCTTACCGTCAGGATTTATTATGTAACAGTATTTAGCTTTGCCTTTATTACCACTGAAACCTATTGTCGTTATATGCCACTGCTAGGTTTAAAAAAAGAGTTTGCGTCGATGTTAAGTCAGAATGCTGAATTCAAGGCATTACAATTGAAGGATATGCTCACTGCATCTGATGGAACCAAGAAGGTATACGTTACTATTTTGGTATCTTTATTCCTGTGCAGTGGCTGCTTTACAGTGCATTTGAATTCTGTTGTTTAATTGGCTCTTGTGAGAACTTTCTCATTCATTTGGAACTCGCAGGGGATTACAGATATTATTCACACTGGATGATGGACTAGTGATAGAAACGGTTATAATTCCTTGTCCACGGGGGAGGACTACAGTATGTGTTTCTAGTCAAGTGGGCTGTGCGATGAATTGCCAGTTTTGCTACACAGGAAGGCAAGACTCTCTCACTTGATCAAGTCTAAACGAAAAAATTATAGCGGTTACTTCATGTGCCCTTAAGAAACTGGTTAAATTGTGAGACTGATTGCTGTAATAGGGAGATCTGCCACATTAAAGTGACTTTCTGTTGACATGTACTCGTCAGAATTGTTTCGTGAATCAGCGGATCTGTTGAGGTTTAGTAAATGTAGCTATGTGCATTATCATGTTTCTTCTCGGTATTACATTTGTATTTCCAATTTGTTCCGCAGAATGGGATTGAAAAGAAACTTGACTGCAGCTGAGATAGTGGAGCAGGCAGTTTTTGCAAGACGCTTGCTTTCAAGTGAAGTCGGTAACATTACAAATGTTGTTTTCATGGTATGTATTGTCATCTGAAGCTGTCATTTCCATAAAAAATTTCACCTGGTCTAGTGCTGTTGCTTATTTTCCATCCAAATGCTTGCCAATTTGCACTTTGAATTTAATTGGTCCCTTCCCACTGTTTGAAGTTAGCAAATGTTTCATTATTAGAAACAGTAAGTATATATCATGTTGTATAAGCCAGTGGATAATTTCACTGTATTATAGGGAATGGGTGAACCGTTTCACAACATCGAGAATGTTATTAAAGCTGCTGATATATTGGTAGATGAGCAAGGCCTTCATTTCAGTCCTCGGAAGGTTACAGTTTCAACCAGTGGACTTGTTCCTCAATTAAAACGATTCCTCAGAGAATCTAATTGTGCATTAGCTGTCAGCTTAAATGCTACAACTGATGAGGTAGTTCTTTTTCTTTGAGCAACATTTTTTCTACTAAATGGAGCCTAGGATTTGGTCATCTTCAATAGATTGTCTAATTGCAGGTCAGGAACTGGGTCATGCCAATCAACCGCAAGTATAACCTGGAGTTGCTTCTAGGCACTCTCCGTGATGAGCTTTCTTCAAAACACAACTACAAGGTCTTGTTTGAATACGTTATGCTTGCAGGAGTCAATGACAGGTAAGATGCCTTTGCTACTCGGTCAATCTACAAGTTACCACGTCTCTGAAACTACAGGGAAAATAGTCACTTGCTTGAAACTTCCTTGGCTAACCTTGACTTAATAATTTACACTTTTACTCTCTTTTAAGTCAAGGTTTACAAATGTTCGTTGAGAAATATTGTATTTTTTGTGTTCATCTACAGTATTGAAGATGCCAAGAGACTGATCAATATTGTTCAAGGCATTCCATGCAAGATAAATCTCATATCCTTCAACCCTCATTGCGGATCACAGTTCAAGGCAACCAGCGATGAAAAGATGATAGAGTTTCGGAACATACTTGCAGATGCAGGGTGCGTTGTATTCTTAAGATTGAGTAGAGGTGACGATAGGATGGCTGCTTGTGGTCAGCTCGGCATGCCGGGTGAAATCCAGGCTCCAATGCTCAAGGTTCCGCCTGAATTCCAGGCTGCATTGGGTGCATCAGTTTGAGAGTACTAAAATTGAGTAACTTTTATTCAAATCAGACTCGTGAAAGAAAACAATGATATGGACGATCTTTTGGATCATATCATCAAATTCAAATTATACTAACCAGCTTGTTCGTAAAACTTTTACTGAAAATCTGAAATAATACTTGGAATTAAACGAAATAGTGCTTGGAATCAAAGCCATTAAATTTACAGTAACGATCTAACGTTTCGGAGTTAATGTTATGGTTTCACACATTTACCTTTCTTTTTGAGAATTTGCCCATAATAATTTACGATGATATATTGATATGTATAAATAAGTCCGATCTAAGAATTGACGGATTATGACGACTTAAAAAGGTTCCGAACATGTCCTACACCAGATTTTAAATGTCCGAGCTAAGTCCATCTATTTAATTGGGCCAAGTACATTAAGTACTCATAAGTCCAAGTTGGATGAATATAGAGCTTATACTTGTCAATCATCTAAGGAGTAGCTTCAATAAATCTTCACCTATAAATAGGAGCTCACGTCATAAGGTAAATAAGAACTTCTCCATACTTCACTCTCTAAGACTATGAGCTTACACTTATCAATCATCTAAGGAGTCACTTCAACAAAACTTTACTTATAAATAGGAGCTCACTTCATAAGATAAGAATGAACTTCTCCATACTTCACTCTCTAAGACTATGAGGTCCGATACCAAACCCTCCCACCTTTACATACGTTAAAGTCCGAAGTCCGTTTTGTCCTAGATAAATAGGCCAAAAGAGTCTAACCCCTTCCCTTTCTTTCAGGTGTCTCAAGACAAACTTTCCTCACGACGGACTTTCCTCACGAAGTACTTTTCTCACGAAGAACTTGTCTCTCGACGAACTTTCCTCAAGAAGGACTTTCCCTAGGAAGAATTTCCCTACGAAGGAATTTACTCACGTAGGACTTTCCTCACAACGACCCTCGCCCCTGTTACTAAAAGTCCCTACTCCACATCTTCCTCATGATGGACCTTTTCTAGGACGACCCTTGTACCTGAACTGGCATGTTGAACCACTGACGAACGAAGGACTTAACTAAAAGATCTACGAACTCATCATCATAGATGAACTAAAGTGAACTCTCTGGTGAACTAAGACGGGCTAAACTCTTCCTAACCCTCGAACTTTGCCTTAGCCGGATTTATATGCTATTGATAAATGAGGTGTTGATTATTTATGCCAACATATCACTCGAAAAATAGTTCAAAGTGTAACAACACTGACACATAGAGTTGAAGTTCAATTGATAAGTGTTCGGTCTATCATAATGAGATTATAAACCTTTTCTGTTATAAAACGATTTATATTTTACAAATGCAAACTTCTGTGAAAAACTGTATATATTTAGGAGAGCTTTTGATTCAACATTATATATTTGTATACAGATATCACATGTGTAACGTAAGACATTATACGCATAATACATATGCACCATTTTTGATAAATTCGTCTTCTTCAACAATTGTAATTGTAATGCTATATTTCATGTTCAATAATAATTAAAAAAATTTCCTTTAAAATAAAATTAAAGAAAACAATCATTTTTTAACTTGTGCTATTTGTAGTTAACATTCAATATTTATGTTTACATATATGATGTTTGATTTGATAAGATATCGAAAGAAGATCTCTCGTAAAATATATTCTAACTAAAAATCTATTCAGTTGTCATAAACTCTATTAAAACCTTATGGAACAACATAAAATTGAATTAAAAAATAACTAATGCTCTGTTTTCTCCAAATAAAGACCCATTTAGTGTAGTACATGTAGTTCAGTTCAGTTCAGCTCATTTCAATTTTACTTATTTAAGTATATTTATACAACAGTTCAATTCAATTTTAAAAATTACAGTTGAAGAAAATAGAGACTCACCAGAACAAATCTAAACATGGAGCATTACTATTTTGAGACGGGGACATTCGAAGAATCTAATACAAATATTGAATTTTTAACTAAAAAAATCACATGCTAAAATGAAAGTAATAATGCAAACATGTTAAATATATATGTATGATGTCTGACATTACACATGTGATATTTACACGTAAATATGTATTGTATGATGTCTGATTTGATAAGAAATCGAAAAATGATCTCTCGTAAAATTTATTCCAACTAAAAAACTATTTAGATGTTGCAAATTACATTAAAATCTTATGTTACCAACTCTTATACTCTAATATCCGTTTAAATAAAATTGAACCGAATAAAACAGAATGAAAAAGTAACTAATGCTCTGTTTTCTTTGACTGAAAATTCATCTAGTTTAGTTCCATACTTCCATGTCATCTCATCTCTACTTATTTATAATATTATTTTGTATGACAATTTAATTCAGTTTAAAAATTACGGTTGAAGAGGATAGAAACTAATCGGGAACAAATCTGAACAGGGAGCACACAGTACTATTTTGAGACAGGACACTCGAAGAATATAGTACTGTACTGACTACATTCGAACTCTATATGGAAGTACAAGGCTGATAGATTTCCTTCCCTTTCCTGTCTCATTTAGGATTTAGTTTCCTTTTCTCCAACGTTTCATCTACTACCAAACTACAAATCCAAGACAACTCAATTCCCAAATTTCACTCAATTCCAAACCTAATTGCTAATTCCAACCTCCCATGGCGAACCAATGCCTAGAGTGCGGCGGCAAAGGCGGCAAGAAAGACTTCGTTTTCTGCTCCGATTGCCACGGATTCGCTCTCCACCGCTACTGTTTCCCGGAATGGCCCGAAACTAAGCTCGGCAACATCCACTGGGTTTGCGGCTGCTCTTTCCAACCCGATTCCGTAACGGAACAAATTGACACCGGGTTCATGGAGGAAGACGAAGACGATCATAATGATGATGATGCTAATGATGCTGCTGTTGATGATTTGTTCAACCATTCCACCAATGGGTCTCCAGACAATGAGAAGCCACTCAAGAAGACGAATCAGCTAGCAACGCAACGAATTCCGCCGATGAAGTCGTTTACGGGTTACGGGAACCTACACGGACCCGACAAGCCGGTGGAGCCGTTGATCCGGTCTGTGTGGACAGGGAGCTTTCTGGTGAATTTTATGTATGAGGAACTGGTGCAGAGGTCGATTGAGGGGTTTTCGGGTTTTTTGTCGAATAAGGCGAGTAGGAGGGCGAAGGAGGAGGTGGGTAGGTTTGGCCCGGTTATGCGGCTTGAGATGGTTCCGAAGGATTTGGTTTGGCCTAAGTGGTTTGGGGAGGAGGGTCCGAGTGGGGAGGATATTCACATTTATTTCTTTCCGTGTCTGAGGCATGATGGGCATCTGGTTTACGATTATCTGGTGTATGAGATGGGGCGTGATGATGTTGCGATGAGGATGGTGATCGGGGATTCGGAGCTGTTGGTGTTTACGTCTGTGGAGTTGCCGGCGAAACTGAGGAGGTTTCAGGGGACATTGTATCTTTGGGGCTTGGTGAAAGAGAAGACTGTTGTTGAGAATGGTGGTGGTTTCTATGGTTTGTCACATTAGTTCTTTTTTTCCTTTATTTTAATGTTGATAGAGTGACATTTTTGGATTAGAAAGGAGTAGACATTTCGTTGTGCAGTTTTCTTGTTTGTTGACTGAATCGAAACTTATATTCTCTGAATATGTTTGGTTTCTGTCCAAAGTTCTGTTTGTGCATGCTGGAACTTTAATTGAGCCAAAAAAAGGCTTAATGTTGATAGATAGTCGTTTTTGGAGTGGAAAGTCTCAAGGTTAAGACTGTACTGTAACATTTTGCTTCAGTGATTTAAACTATATTATTGGTTTATCGTACTCGTATCTACTAACCTTGTCGTAAATGAAGTATCATGTAGTGCCAAATGCGCCTAACTTTAGAGTTTAGTTGGATCTGGTGCTTGAATGATTTTTTGTTATATTCGTATTTATTAAACTAGTCGAAATAGATCTATTCTGTGGTGTTGTTTGATCAGTATGGTAGGTTTTTAGCTCCGGGGTTGCATTAGTGCTTATCATGTAGTGTCAAGTGCGCTTAACTTTAGAGTTTAGTTGGATTTGGTGCATAAATGATTTTTCGTTATATTCAGATTTACTAAACTAGTCGAAATGGATCTGTTCTGTTGTGTTGTTTGATCAGTATGCTTAAGTTTTAGCTCCGGGGCTGCATTAGTGCTTATGATCAATACGTAATTGGATTTGTTAACCTTGTCGAATGTTCTGTAGAATTGATAATTGCGTTTGGCCTCTGAATATGATGAAGTATTTTGACTATTGCACAATCTGTTTTGGCCTTCACGGGCTGTCAAGAGAACTCAAGATAGTAGTAGTGAATACTAGCAGATAGCCTCGAGTAACCTGTATTCGTACTGTACTTGCCTCATATACCATAATTAATGATCCTGCTTAAATATAGAAGAAGATCAAGACATACCCTGGAAGATTTAACTGATTCAATCCACATTAATTGTGGATCACAGTTGACATCCAGGTAGGAACAATAAAATAGTTCAATTCTGCAATATTCTGCAGGAACAGGATGCACTGTTATTCTTGAAATAAAATAGAGATGCTCATGCTTACAGGATGCGTCTGTTCAGGTACAATAGTATAATCTGTATGGATGCCTGGGGTTTTTACTTTACTGGGTTACATACAAATTATAACTACGTGATTGGGTATATGACCACCTTCCCAGTAGCACGGTTAGTTTCCAGATGCGTGAAGGCCTCTTTAACCTTGTCAAAAGGAAATGGTCCTTTGGGGTCGATTATCACCTTCACCTTCCCACCCTCAAGATAGGGATTGAGCTTCTTTAAGACATCTCCATCAGAAGTGACTATAAATATAAACCCGGGTGGGGTGACCGGACCCATATGGAGAAGTATGGCGCTGCCACCTTCCTTCACTGCTTTCACTGCCTTATAACCCTGCCCTGTTTTCATTGAGCAGAACATTATGTAAAACTTAGAACATCAACAGGTATTCCAGTGAACGTGTTATGCATCAATTACGGTGATGACAATAAATTCGTACCAACAGCATCATAAACCACATCATATTTATCTGGAAGGTCTTCAAAGTTTTCCTTGGTGTAGTCGATGGCCAAATCCGCACCCAGGCTTCTAAGAAAATCCAACTTTGCAGTGCTTGCTGTAGCAGCTACCTTAGAAGCACCAAACACAGTCTTCGCCAGCTGCATTGTCGAGGTTTTGTAATATATAGGGCCACGTTGAGATAATACGCTAGGCAATAGGTAAACAGAAGTGAACTATACACAGTTAAAGGCACATTTACCTGAATCACAAGGGATCCAACTCCACCAGCACCTCCCAGAACAAGTATAGACTTTCCGTCAGAAAAGCCAACCTTCACAAGTGCTTCATAGGCGGTCTCAATTGCAAGAGGCAGGGCAGCAGCTTGCACGAAATCAAGATTTTTGGGTTTCAAAGCCAATAAGTTTTCCTCAACAGCTGTGTACTCGGCCAAAGTACCAATCTTCTTAGGCCCATCTAACGTGTTCTCATTGATGTCTCCATAAACTTCATCTCCTTCTTTAAGGCTCTTCACTTGACTCCCAACTTTAACTACTATACCAGCAACATCATATCCAGGAACTGCCTGAGGCCATTAAAATACACATTTTCAAGTTTTATAAGTAAGACTATGTTCTCTTAAACTGAAATTTACTGAACTGAATTTAACTGAAGTAAGGTATAAATTCAAACTACGCCGAACTGAATATAACAGAACAAAACTGAATTGAATTTAACCGAACTGAAGTGATTTTAAGTTGAAGCATGGACGGACGCAGAAATATATGTCAGGGGTAGCGAATCTTTTTACCATAAATTTAATTAAAAAAATTCATTATTAATGACTAATTAATGAAATTACATTTCAAAACTCACGTAGTAAAGAACAATGTTTAAATTATAATTTTTTAAATTATGTGCTTATAAATGGGAGGAATTAGATATAATATAGCTTTGTTTAGATTGAATAATTTTTTTAAAATATATTAAGTAAATGAATTTACCATTGAATAGAAAAAAATTAAAAAATAAAGAAACAAAGAGAGTTAAATGAAATAAAGTCAAGTATTTATAAAATATGATTGTGAAATATAAACTAAAAAAACACTAAAAAAGAGAGAAATAATAAAAAATGTTACTGATCATAAAGAAACAATGAAAAGTAAATGGTAGAAAATAATATAAACAAAATGGTTTAAAAATCTAGCAGTACCAATTTATTTCATAATTCATTATTGCTAAGTATATCACTATTCATTAAATTTTTCAAAATGGTATAATAGACATTTCATCTCTAAAATTGAGGGACCACGATTGCGATCCCTCGAATGTATGTAGGTCCGTGCCTGAGTTGAAGAGTATTTTAAATTGGCAACACTTTCGGAATTGAATTATTACCTTCGTCACAGATAAGATGTCATATATTCCAATACAAATGCTAGGTTTCCTTTTCTTTTTAAGGTCTTACATCGTATCAAAGTTCTCCCTCGATACAAAGAGCGACAGATTAGAAAGATAAATACAAATAAAGAAACTTACTGGAAGTGGAAGATGGAAATCAGTGTCCTTCAATTTCCCTAACCTTCTCAGGGAATCAATAGGATTAAGAGCAGCAGCAACAACTTTAACAAGAACTTGATCCACTTTCAGTTCAGGAACTTCAACCTCAGATTCAAGCTTCAGAACCTCAACACCACCATACTCACTGTAAATCCAGGCCTTCATTATATATTATTCAGATATGGTAGTAGTTATTTGATTTATCCAATGAAGAAAAACTTTTTCAGCACTTGTGCAAATTCTTCATCTTTTGAGCCTATTTATTGTCTGTGTGCTGAATTATGAATGATTGAGTTCTTTGTTCGGTTGCATGGTAGGGGCCTCAATCATTTTTATAAACATTAAAAGTTGGTCTTATGGAATCTTCTTGAATTAATTTGCTGTTTGTGGATGCTACCTGATTTAGGTTCTCTTGGAAAATGGGTATATACAGGGGCGGAGCTACCTGGTTAGTTTCGGAAATTTTAGTTCATATATATATATTAGATTTTAATTTTTAAAAATCAGACTGGTTTAAATTTCTGATTATAATAAAAAAGACACTGTAAGTGACGACCCATAAAATTCAAGTGATATTTTATCACGTTCTAACATGTATTAGTTAAAGCATTTGGTTTAGCATTCTTCAAATTCTCAAACCAAACCATTTATATTCCCTATACTATATGATCCATCTAACCTCATTTATTCATGACTTTAAACTCATGCATGAGTTACAAGAAATGAAGAGGCTATTCTAGCTCATTAGCCTTAGTTATCATACATGAAACCTTTCAAGCCTCACGTTGCATGAATTCAAGTGAATTCTTCACCTTTCACTGCCTTTCTCCATATCATCCTTTTCACTCCATTTCCCCACTTGTGCCGTCCCTGACTATTGTTTGGAAGCTTGGCCACATCAATAAACGTAGTAGTCGAGAAGGAAGGAGGAGCACGTGCTAGGCTAGGACAGGGCAAGTTTGCGGTTCCCTAGTCTTGAAATTTCCATTGAGGTTTGAAGCCGAGCTGATCGGAGTGGCGAGTGTTGCTGGAGCAGTGATCAATATCAGGAAAATCGTTAGCATTTTTGTTCTCATGATTTCAAAGTCCATGTATTGCTTCATGATTTATGATTTATAATTCCGCTGCATATTTTTACTAGTCCACGATTTTATTTCAAGAACTTTCATGTCAATTATAAGGAAGCATGAGGCGTTGAGCTACATTTTTAATTTTACAAGTCTAAGTTCGTCGAATTTCAAAGTACAAGAACTAGTGCGAGTTGTATTTTTCTTAATTTGCATTTTTAAAAATCGGGGCGCTACAATAAAAGATTCTATTAATTATAAATATGAAATTCTAGATATTAATACAAATCACATAAAAGGTTTTGATGGGTGAGTCATATACCTTTGCAATATTGCCTTTTAATTTAATTTTGGGTAATATTTACAAACAATCGGTGTTATTCATGATTAAACTATTTTATTGTTATTAATTTGAGATTTTAAATTAATTATTTATTATTTTTGAATGTTTGAATAATTAAATTTAGATATGAAGTGTACTCGGTGTCATATATTATTAAGGGGCTGTTTGTTATACTGCTGGAGCGACCATCTCCCCACTTGAATCAAATTTTTTGTACACAAAATATCCAATTTCAATTGAAAAAGATCACTGAAATAAAGATCAGTCCCTAAGATATATTTTTTTAATTTTTTAATTATTAATTAACATGAAATAAAGCATTACAATTACACTTGTTGAACAAGACGAATTTATTAATCGATTCTAGATGCAAATCGCCACCAATTTTTCTTTATAACCCGGCCAAGAAGTCCATAACTGGTTGCCTGCAGGTTTAGGAAAATTTGGGGATGGGGGACTTTTATTCATAAGGTATACCACTTGTTTGTCATTTGGTTCGTACTAGTTGCCCGGTTGGATGAAAACCGTCCTCCCTGCATAAGAAAGATAATTTGAGTATCAAATATTCACTTTATTCATTACGCTTTTTTACAATGTGATCAAATAAATCTCTTTTCTTATAATTCCCGAGTACTTATCCAAACTTTTGTTGAGGATTACTCCCAAATGCTCAATAATTCTCTGCCTGAAATGAACATGAGCATTTGAAAAGAAAAGAATCCTTAATTTCTCCCGGCAGACATATTGGCCAGAGGCAAGGCCATGGTCATTCAATGCAGAGAGACTAACTATTCAAAGACATGTTGCTAGCTTTGCAATCATCTACAAATTAAAACAAAGCAAGGGAATGGTTCGGCCAAGTCTACCAACTTTTAAGGGAGAGAAGTCACCAGATTGTTCATTGAGAAGGATTTAGTAAGTCAATTTCTTGGCACAAAATGAAAAGACACGGTGATATGGATTATACTGCCTCAGTCCTCTCTGAGGGATCCCATAAGCTAGATGATCTGTTAGGCCCGGTTTGCCATACTTCTAGAGCGGTTATTTCCCCACTGAAATTGAATATTTTGTACACAAAAAAAATCAATTTCAATTGAAAAAGTCCACTCAAATTCTATCCCAATCAGTCCCTTATTCACTGTAAAATTCACTTGAAGTAAATTTAACGTATATAAGGATCAATCTGATAAAATGTTCAGATTTCATTAGGTAAATTAACTTTTTAAAGTCAAAAAATTCCATTCAATCATCTATCATACGCTTTGCTACATCAAACTTCAGTCGAATATAAACTTGTTTGGTTTTTTCTTTTCTTTCTCATAAAATGCTGTAATGTATGAGCCAACATCACATCATCACCGACCTGTCTATCAGGCGTAATGGCAATTGTGGATATTAATTAGATTAGATTAGTAGCATGGTTGTCAAGTAGGCAAGTGTGATTAATTTATTAAGTATACTGTCTCCGTTTGTTGAAATGAGTCAAGTGGTCTGGATAAGTTAAGTCTATCAATATCATGCATGGACTTAAATTATCATGTAGATATGCAGAGGCGCGGAAATGGTTGAGGGTTTACCGGCCGGCCCATTAAATTTTCAAAAACTTCATATTTCGCCCAAACAGTTTAGGAAAATACTCCTCTAATCCGTACATTTTAGCAATCTTAAATTTCTAGATTAACATTTCGGCCACTAAACTTTACACCTAATTTGTTTTTGAGTTGATTAAATTTGTAATGACTAAAATGTTTTTGGTAAATAATAAATGGAATTATTCACTTTATATGAATTCAAAAATCCAGACTCTTGAGAATGTAGTGTGTCAGATTCGCATACTATTTTAGTTTAGAATTTTATATCCAGTGTTATATATGGCTGAATGAGGTTTGATGCAATTTACATCTAAATCATTATACTTAAGATTTCTATCATGTTCAACTGTAAATTTATTAACTTCAGTTCACTTTTACTTAGCTATATTCTATATAATAATTTAATTCATTTTATTCAGATGAGATCAATTCAATTCAATTCAATTTAATTTGTTTAGATAGTTAAAGTTGAATAGAATATAGCCTTAAAAGATATTTCTCCTGTTAGAGAGACTTTTATAGCTTCATTTATCCTAATGTACGTAGCATATTCTTTTCTGGTTAAAAATATTTGTAAACAGCTAGCTAGGCCTCAGTTAGAAAAGAATTATGAATGGGGACTTATTTTTTGGCTTCATAATTGCAGATATTGTTGATTTGATATTCATCAACTATATATCCGTTATATTATTTCAAGGAGTATCTCCTTTTCAAAGTTTATTTTGCAAATTAGATCCCACTAGTGGTTAGTGGTTGCCTTGGCTCAATGCATGCTAGTCCTTTGCAATAGTGGGTGGGTAAAATCATTATCGAGGCTTTGAAAGCAACTTTAGTTTTATAGCAAATGCGTTCCTGTACTTCAGTATGTATTTTGAATGTTCTCATATATGTTTAATATTGGCTATTTGTCTAACCATAAATATAAAAAATTCATGTTCAAATCTTATGTTTTATCAAGTTTATGCAATTTAATTGCTAGTGAAATAATTAATAGTGTTTGGTATAAAATTAAAATCTTGATTAAATAAACGTTTGTGTGAAAACGACCATTTGAAAGTTAAGAAAAAGATGTAAATGATATCGTGTGGAGTGATTTATATACAAACGAATTAGGAATCAGAGTGGTACTTACAGCTGGAAAAGCACAAACAAATTCAACAAATTAGGCATACATTAATTCTCTATGTAATTTGATCATGTAGTAACTTAGCACATTCGATCACTATCGGCTGTACCTAAATGATTTGGCAGTGAATTTTTATCCTAGTATGTGTTCGTGTGGTTGAGTTTCAGTCTAGTGGTCAAGATGAGCGATGAGTGAAGATTATTGTTGATCGTTGTGTCTGTCAAGCAACTATGGGTTTTGTAACCTGGTTTTGATTTGTAAAGTGTTAGATTGTAATGGGTTCGATTGTTTCTCTAGTACTCGTGGTTTAGATTTTGTCTCCATGGGTTTGGACGATATGATTTCTTTTCTATTATAATTGTCGTTGAGAGCATTTTTCATGCCTTTAACTATTTATTAATTATTTTTTTGGCCATTTAAAAATAAAATAAAATTAGTACCTTCAATTCATTTTTCTTCTCAAGCCAACAAAGGTTCAATTGGTGAGGAAAATATGAAGTTGTTCACCTAATTAAAGTTATTGACATGGAATATGACCAAAATTGGCTGTGTCAGTTGCATTGCATTTACATTACATATCCAAGAACTCATCAAAGATTGACAATATTGAGGTCCAAGTAATCAAAAACCATAACCTTTCCTTTTCTTTTTTTCTTCTCCTATACAAAATTATACACATGTACAATTTTACACCAAAATCAACATACTAATAAAGGAAAAAAAAGTGGTCCGGAATATTCACCAAAGACTAGTTGCATTCTGATCTAGAGAGCTACTCAAAAGATGTTCCAAATAATCTGCACCTAAATCTTCAAACACCACCACATTCTCCTCCACCTTCTTCTTGTTCTTCTTCCCTCCACCTCCGTTCCTCCGCCTCATTGTATGTTTCCTCTTCAACGCCATAACCGGGGACATCCCCTCCTGCATGTAGCCTCTCATCTCCTTCAGAGACTCCTTCACCACATCCATCGGAAAATTCAATATCGCCGAATGTCCTCTCATTGCATACGCAGCCTGATCGTAAGCCATTGCGGCTGCCTCAGGATTATCGAACGTTCCAAGCCACACTCTCACACCATTCCTCGTTGAGTCTCTTATCTCCGCGGCAAACTTCCCCCATGGCCTGCTCCTCACACCCCGAAAGGCCTTTTGCTTCACGGGCAGCTTGATGTCGTCGCCATGTTCCATTGAAGAACTAACTTCATTTGTCTCATTGGCTGATGAGCTAATAGAGCTCGAAACAGTCGTGGAGACAGAGTGTTCTTGCTCATGTTGAGGAGGATGCGGAACTTGTTCGCCTAACATGACAAAAGGAAACATTTCTTCGGGACCGTTCTCGTTGAAACGGAACGGATCGATGAAATCACACTCCCATGGCGACATGAACGGGGAGGAGTCTGATGTATGTGATGCAGTGGGAGAACAATTGATTGATAAGTTCGTGGTGATAGAATAGGAGGTTTGGAAAACATTGGTGTAGTTTGTATCCATTTTTTTTTAAATTTCTATTTTTGGGTGAATACATTTATGAGTACATACTTCTATATATACCTAAAGATGGAAGTATTAAAATATTATTAAAATAGCTTATCCTAATTTTAATGTTGATAGATGATCGTAATGTGAATAGTAATTTGGTGTAGTATGTGAAGAGGAAAAAGAAGAATGACCAAGTGAAGATGATTTGATGAAAAAATAGGACCAACTAGGCAAATAGTACACGTGGGTCAACAAGTTTTGGCAAGGCGGCTGGCTGAGACGTAATAATTTCATTAGCTTTATGATTAGCTCATTCATGACAATTTATATTTTACGCCATTCTAATTTCACAATTGTGGATCCAATCACAAAATTTAAAAGAAAATTAATAAAAGAAAAGACGGTGCTAATATAATCTTGTTTTTCTTGAATAATGTGAAAAAAATAGTGTATAAAATAGAAGATATATTTTTTATTTAAAAAAGAGAAGATAAATTTAAAAAAATGAAGTAATATTATTGATATGAAGGGGAGTATAATTTATATAAAGATGTACCTAGATCAACAATAAGCTTTTCAATATTATTAATTGAAATTTATATATTTTTAATACTAAGATTGAATCTATTAAGCTTGAGATATGGATAAATTTTAAAATTGTTATATTGTTTGTGCAATTTTATATATACTCTATCCGTCTCAGTTTGGATGTATGTTTTATAGGCTGTACATAAATTTTAATGTAACAAATTAATTAATGTGAATTTATTAAAAGTGAAATTATGAAATATATATATTATGGATGAGACACATATTTTGATGCAACTAATTGGACTTTTTTTAATTGTAATATTTGATTCTCGGGTATAAAGTGATTAAATATAAAACTGAAATAATAAATTTATGACAGTCTGAAATAAAATATTTAATATCTAAACTGGCATGTTAATTTACTTTTTTAATCACTCAAGTGGTAATGAACTAAGAATAGTATATGATCTAGTTTCCTTTTTGTTTAACCAATTGACGTGGTGAGTTGATATTTTCCGAGGTTTGTGACTTTGAATCAGTTAATTGATTGGATAGAGTTAGATTAGATTAATAGAGGCTCATGGCCATAACAATACAATATTTGTGAATAGTGATAATGTACAATGGACCTTGTGTAATGATCTCCTTGCTTCTGGAACTGTGTTAATTACTCCACTATCTCCGATTCTTACTTTATATCCCACTAAAACACTCCTTTATCTAAGGTCAAGAAGCATATAACTATAATATTTATTCATCTCTTTTTTATTTATTTTTAAGACCTTCGTTTACTCATCAAGACTTCATTTTATAAATGAAAATATTTGTGCCATGCAAGACTAGAACGAATGCAAATTCGATGCCTATGTGTAGGGCTGATAATGGATGGGTTTTACCCAATTCATAGCCCAAAATTAAAGAATGGACCAGATTGGATATTACCAAATTCTAATATTCAGTCCAATCCAACCCAAGTCCAATTTTAAAAAGCATTTCGGGTTGGACTGGGTCAAAGCCCAAAAAAACCCAATCCAATCCTACCATTGATCAATTTTCACCGTCTTCCGTCTTCCTCTCTTTAGACTCGTCTTCCGTCTTCCTCTCTTCAGAATCAGAAATATCGTATCATCATCTTCTCTCTTCCGTCTTCGTCAGTGAATCAATTCATCGTCTCTTCAGTTCGACTTCAGCGTGCAATCTATGTTCAATTCGACTTCTGCCTGCAATCTCTGTTCGACTTCTACACTTCAACTGCCTCCCGATAGTGAACTTTGAATTCCGTCCGGTTCCGGCTGAGAGAGGCGGAGATGGCTGAGTATTCTGGCGTTAAGGAGTGGTAGCCAGAGTCGAGATTTGCGATGAGACAGTGGTGCGACTGGAGAAGAGGTAAGGAGCCGTTTTTCCTTTTTCTTTTCGTTTTTTGATTTTGGGTCCTCTTTTAATTTCTTTTCCCTATCTCCGGTAAGCAGTGAAGTACGGAGGCGAGCGGTTGATTTCCCTTTGTCGTTCATAGTTTTCTAGCCAAAGGTCGATTATGATATTGGACTAAAGGTGAGAAATGAGTTTCTCCCTTTTGAAATTCTACTTCAGTTTTCATGCTTGTGAGCTCTAATTTAGTCTTTGTCTGTGTGTCAATGGAGTAGAAAGGCGAGATTGGCTTGGTCTGGAAGTTGCAAAGTTGTTCGCACTT
>JAYMSP010003117.1:0-21011 GCA_036897095.1 Plantago elongata
TCAGAAAGCCTGTCACTCGTCTTCTTCTCCGGATTTGTCATCGTCTCTCCGATCCAATCGATTTCAGTGGTCGGTGTTCGAGTTTGAAGGAGGCGGTCGGTGTTCGGATTTTTGGAAGGAGGTCGTGGGTTCATTTGGGTCCGGCAGTGTGTTGGTGTTGGTGTGAATTGGGGCCGGCGTTGTGTTTTGTCGAGGGCCGAATTGGGGGCCGGCGTTGACGAATTGGGGCTGGTTCTGCTGCGAGTGATTGTTACTGCTGCCCAAGTATAGTGAGCCGGATTTCATCGCCTTCTTCTTCATTCTGTCTTCTTGGCGCCTATGGCACCATCGAAATTCGGAGATGATTTTTTGCTGATGTGTTGTATTACCACCATTCTTTATTCAGAGATGATTGTAAGATTGTTACTGAGTTTTTGCTGATGTGCTGTATTACCACCACCTATGGCACTAGTTTCATGCTGCTATGCTAATTTTTTCTGCTGCTGCCTCCTGCTCTGCTAATTTTTTCTGCTGCTAATTTTTTTTGGATACGGATATCCGCTGGATTTATTCGTTATCCGGTGGATTTATCCGTATCCAATCTGCTCAGAATGGATTGGATAACGGATGGACTATTTTTCCATCCGTTTGACCGGATATCCGGTCACAAGGATGCAGATCGATCCGTATCCATTCGTATCCGTCCGTTGCGCAGCCCTAGTTATGTAGTTTTAATATGCAATGTTATGGATGTACGCATTAACAATATTATATTCATCTTATGTTGAGTAGCTGCATATTATTGTTTTTAGTGCATATATTATAGTAATATTAAGATCTACTGTTGAAATTTTAAGCATCAATATCAGTGTTTTAGGTTATGCAGAATATTTATGAATTGATTTTTTGCAAATGTTCTGTTATATTTTTAAGAACTACAATTATAATTTTATCCTACTAATTTTATTATTTTTAGCTTGTGTTGCATGTTTATGCTTTGTTATAGTTATCAAATGTATTGTTATGTTTTTACATATCAGTGTTACTGTTTTTTTGCATGCGATGGACATTGCTTCTTTGTTTTTTAAGTACCGATGTGATAAATCTAATGTGAATTGTTATTGTTTTAACTCAATTAATGAATATATTGTGCAGGTGTGATAAATTCATCAAGTTGGATAATTGAAACAACAAGCACATGCAATAAAAGATAGAAAGTTGAAGTTCATCAAGTTTGATCGGAAGAAAAAGTCGAGTTTAACAGCGCAATTGCATTTGCATAAAAAAAAAACGCCGAATAAATATTTATTGTGATTTTCTTCTACAAGAACATTTGTTTTTAACTCTTTGGCTGTCTACATGTTCAAGTTGCTCATTTTAAGATTGTTTATTGATGTTTTAATGGCATCCTGAAATTTTTAGTCTTGTTTAATGGTATTAGATTGCCACTTAAAACTGTAACATGTCATTCTAAAAATATCATGTTGGTCCTTAAAACTATCACTCCATCTGTTTAAAAATTAACAGAAGAGGTTAAATTTTTAATGGAAACGTACGTTGTCGATTCTTTAAAATAATCATATCGCCTCTTAAAAAATTAACAAAATACGTTAAAACTGTAACTTAAACTTTCAATGCTAACAACTTAAAATAATAACATAATCTATTAAAAACATAATAAAAATTGTATGTCTTAACGGTTTTTTAAAAACTCATCCGGTCAAACCGTTAAAACTCAAAAAAAAAAAAACTATAAAAACCATGATATTTTTATTTTTTTCAAAAATCTTCCCACCTCCAAAACTTTCCCCCTTTCAAATTGAGCTTGATTCTTAAAAAAATCTTATCATTACCAAATGGCATACCATATGGGAAGTGTCACTTTCTCGGTTGTTTACTCCCCAAGGCAACATGATAGCTAAGCTATTTGGAACGGCCTGTGAAGATGAACTATAGTTGGTGGTATCAATACCAATAAATCCAGTAAGAGATATAACTAAGTTGCGGACAGCTATTGTTATAGTGTTTCGAGGAGTTGGGACATAGGTCTTGAATTTAAAGATCGAAGGCTAGATTACCATATTTGTATCGACAAAATGCTGATTGGATCATACTACCCGCTCAACGTTGGTCTAAGTTAAAATAAAATGCTTGGTCCACTATTACAAACTATTAAAAGTATATCACAATCGCGCACTAAGAAAGGGAAACAATTTCGATATGTCTTTATATTTCATACATCTATGTATAATATTGATACTATGTAAATACTAATATTATTAATATAAAATTATTTTATCAAAGTTTTGTGACTATAACGAATTAACGATGTTTTCGACCAGAGTCTTGAAACAAAACCAGGAAAAGGACAAAAAGAAAAGAGAAAACATTTGGGGAGAAAATCCTCATCAATTAGGCAAAGCCCTAGTTCCTTCTTCTCCTTCTCCTTCATCGCGATTTCTCCCTTCCCAGTTGAATACAATTGAAAGCTACATCCACAAATTAACCTCCCTCTCACTTCTCAACATGGTAACTAACTACTTTCTCAATTCTCTACCTCCAATTTTCAGTTTTTATGCCTCTACTTCCTTTTACTTACTTGTCAAGTTTAAGCTTTTTGAGCTGCTACGCTGCTTTTTCTTTCAATTCATAATCTTTTCAGTTTGATTGTGGTTATCGTTCTGGTTACTAGCTTTACAAATCAATTTTCTTCAGTTTCAACTGTTCTTTCAGCTGCAAATGAAATCTTGTTTCTTGTAACTACTTTTTGGATTTGTTTGTTTTCTGTTTGGTGAGGGATTGACCAGCACGATTTTGATTATTTTAGTGGCAGAACAAGCTGGGTAGGGGACAACGCGATAAGGTGCAGCAGCTCATGTCCATTACTGGGGCGAGGTACAGTTTCGTTTCGTCGCTAGCTTTTTGGATATCTGGAATTTCAAATGGGCGTTTGTTGTAAAGTTGATGTCTTTAACTGTTGGATATGTACCCGTGTTTGTTTTACTTTGGTTGTGAGTACTGGTGGGATTCGGTCTAGGCTAAGATTAAATCTGGAGTTGGACTTGTAGTTCTTTCTAACAAATCCAACATATCGTTGCTTGCTTGATGAATTTTATGTTAATTAACCTGTGCGGGTAGCTTTATTCGTGATTTTGTCGTGTCTATTGTATGATATGTGTTGCATGTGTCTTGCATAATGAAGTAAAATGTACCAAGGGAGTTTATTATTAATAACTAGTCAAGTCAATAGTGAGTACATCACTTCTGGCACGCTCTCTGACATGACCGTCGCTTGTGATTTTCATTAATGTTGTTTGCCTAATTTGTTGCATTCGGTTTCGACTCCATTTGTATGTAGTAGACTTATTATGAACTCTTCATTTTCTCACTATGTTGAATGCAGTGAAAAAGTTGCTATTCAGGCTCTTAAATCCAGCGACTGGCAACTTGAGGGAGCATTTGAATTCTTTTATAACCAGCCTCAAGTCAAGTCAACTGCTGATACGAGACATTTAGAGGAGCTCTACAACAGATACAAAGGCAAGATTCTTCATTTTTGAACTCCATCTATTTATGTGTAGAAATGCTTGCCGTTTATGATACATCTGCAAAAACCATCGGATTTTGCATATGCTTTCACAGTAGAGTTTCTCTCATAGAACTAGCTAGATTGAACATGTCAATCTCTTAAGTGCAAATTGCCCATCGCTGATGCACATCTCAAAGATATGCAATGATTGCTGCTGTGTTAATATGGGCCGCTCCCCTTCTGTTAGTGCCTGTTATTATGATTGATTGCTGGATGCTTCAAATTTATGGCTGAACACCAACAAGGATGGTACAAATTCTAGTATACTGTAGCCTGTCAAATAGGTAAGAGCTGTGTGGTATTAGAAAAGTAGTGCCTACCAATCAGTCTGGTGAATAATGTGAAAGACACTGTATGTAACAGTTGTAACCATTGCAATCAATCTCAACTGATACTGATGACACTTCCACCTACCTTCCGATCATATATTCTAATGGGGCACACAAAGTCAAAAGTTGTGTAAAAAGAGGAGAGATATTAGTTTCAACCCAGTTTTGTACCCACAGAAAAGGGATTTCTCGATTGCACTCGGGTGAACTATTTCAAAGCTTAGGGAGTAGGGATTAGTTTTCTCATGAATTTAAGTGGCCCCTCGTGAATTGCCAACGTGCGCTCAAGCCCTTTGATGTTTGTAAGTAGCTCTATTGAATGTTAATTCTTCCTGAAAGGTCTTGAAAAAATATAAAAAGGAGGGCTAATCCGAGCATTCTGCGAACACTGAAGAAACTGAAGCTCATTAGTTAATCAACATCTACTCTCACTTACACTGGTTAGCAGGATGAGATTTACAAGTCCTGTTTTATTTGCATGAGCATCTCCTTTTGAACATGTTTTCAACCTTTATTATTCTACTCGAAGTACAAGTCTGAATAGATTCTTTCAAACTTTACAGATCAATATGCGGATATGATTTTAGCAGATGGAATCTCTGTACTTTGCAATGACCTGCAGGTAATTTAGAACTTACAAGTTTGTGCATCACCTCTAGTGATACATCAGGAGGAGATTATTTATCTTGCATTGTAGATGATTTGCGTGCTTAATGGTTATAAACATGCTTCTTTAACTCTGTCCCATTCAATTTCTTACAGTTTCCTTTTTCGTTGGTTCCCACCCAATTCTTCTCGTCTATATTCTTGGATATATTATCACCTTTTCTCTTCCTCCAGCACTACTTATCTTATTGATTGATGAATGCCTTATCCATCAATGAAAACCCTAATTACATCACATATATTAATGAAAATACTCAACCCACTATCTAAATAACTGTAAAAAACCAAATGTATATAACCTAATGAGATAAATAGTGTTAGATTCTTTTTCTTCATGAGTATCACTCGTTTTTAACACACAAAGTTGTACTTTTGCAGGTTGATCCTCAAGATATAGTCACGGTAAGCTATTTTTCAGTTCTTATAACCTTTTAATCACACTAAAGATAGAAATCTCACTAGGACCTCAAGATATTGTGGTATTCACATTCACATTCACATTCTGTATGTATGCTTCTTAGTTGGTGATTTCGTGGCACATGAAAGCTGCTACTATGTGTGAATTCTCAAAGCAGGAGTTTGTTGGAGGATTACAATCTCTTGGGTAAGTGTGGCTCAATTAATTCTCTGGTCTTATGTTCCTTTATTCACACTACATACCAAATTGTAAGTTTTGTCATTGGATGCGATTCAAATTTATCACTTCGATGGCAGGATAGACTCACTGGAGAAGTTCAGAGAAAGAATACCATTTATGCGTTCAGAACTGAAAGATGATCGTATGTGATGATAAGCAAATTCCCTTGATTCCAACAGAATTTACTTTTCCTCATACTTTGCCTGAGGACTCCTTATCTCTAATCTTTTGCTTTCTATGTTGCTTAAATTATGATTTTTTTATTCTTACAGAGAAGTTCCGTGAGATCTATAACTTCGCATTTGGCTGGGCCAAAGAGAAGGTAACTTGGTTTTGTAATGTCATCTGATGTCTTCAATTAAAATTGTTTTACTTTGCTATTAGTGTTGTCTAACGAGTTATATTCTTAGTCGGTTTTCGGCTGGCACATAACTATAGCAATAAAAGATCAACATTACAACATTATATATCATTCAATGGAATGTAATGGTAGTCTCCAGTATTAATTGGCACTATCAGTAAGACATAACAGAAGCCAATCCCTTATTAATATCCTTATCAAGCAGCTTGGTGTGAATAACTAGAACATATTGTCAAATGGCCTATTGTTGCTATTCTTTAATAAGGTTGTAGTTAAGTCTTCCAGGTGTGAAAACACAATCTTAAGTTTGCTGATAATTCTTGATCTAATGCGATAACATATAAAGTTTTGGTAGGGTTTTTCTTAAGTTTCCATTCTAGTATTTCTATTCTACCGTGAGTCTTGGTCCTAGTTATCTATCCTTTCCTGATCTGCTGGTATATCTTTATATATAAAGAAGTGTCCTCCTTTGTCAAACTTCTCTGATTTTATTTGCCCATTTCACACTCAGTTCGTTAGTTTTAGGAACTCCATAGTGTAATCAATATATCTTGTTCTTAAAGAATGGTGCATTTTGAAGGCATTAATTTCCAGAAGCCATGTGCATATCAATCTCATTTCTTGGGCACATCAATGATCTTTATCTTTCAGTGTTAGTTGTCCTATAAATTCTGTTATTTCTGATTTGATCTTCCCATCTTCAACACTTTGATTTTACCAAAACCACCAAAATTCCTTGCTCTAAGAATCTGATAACTGGTGTTACATCTGCTCAGGGACAGAAATCATTAGCATTGGATACAGCTATTGGAATGTGGCAATTGCTATTTGCAGAAAAGCAATGGCCATTGGTTGATCATTGGTGCCAGTTTTTGCAGGTGGGAGTCATTTATATCTGGATACATTGCTTTTAAGCATTTAGTTGATTACAAAGACTGTCAGGATCCAATGCTGTTATTGATGCTTTGTGTTGCTGTGTGTACACCAAATTACAATAATGTCTCAGGAAGGATATTAATTTGCAGACCTCTCATCCATTACAAGTACAAAACCTTGGATTTAATGTGACAATTTCTATGTATTAGATTTGAATTTAACAACCAGATTCCGTTCGAAGAGGTTGCAGAGTATATTTCTTCTGACAGACTTTGGGATGATAAAGTTATTGTTCGGCAAGACCCCTTCGTCTTATTTACTTGATTTAAATCTTATATGAGTATTTTCTTTGGGCTGAATTGTTAGGGCACCTTTAAAATTGTTGGTGATCTTTCAACTTTCCAATAGTGGTATAGTTGCATATATATATGTATGTTGTGTCTTACTATTTGTTAACATTTTTTGAGAACTAAATTATATAAGCAAAATAAAAAATTTGTTACTTTGCGTAGATAAATAACCCCTTCATGCATTTCCTGTATATTATCTTAATGGCATTTTAATTTCTGTCTGATCATTCAGGCTCGGCACAACAAAGCTATTTCTCGTGATACATGGGCTCAACTGCTTGAGTTTGCAAGGGTAAGTTAATGGACTGCATTTGTGAAAATAAATTATAGTGTTCCTTATTTAAAGATGCTAAATAAATTATACCTGTTCGAATCCTATAGCCAATTAGCCAATACACCTTTTTTATTGTTTGATTTCTCTGCTTACTGCAATATGTTCAATACAAAAGCTGCTACTTGCATTTTTCCTTATCAATGAATTACTACTGGCTTGTTGATGCAATCTTGACCCTCGTGCAGACGGTGGATCCTGCACTATCAAACTATGATCCTGACGGGGCTTGGCCATATCTCATTGACGAGTTTGTTGACTACTTGACTGAGAATAGTATTATGCAGAAAGGCAAGTTGACTGATTGGAGCAGTAGCAAACAATGATTTATTGCTCAAGTTGTGTATTATTTCGCATAGCGTGATGATAAATTATTCCTTATGCAAATTTTAAGAGAGGAACAAAAAGCAATTTGTGTGTAAATTACTCGGGCTTGTTTATGTTGTGTACTAAGGATGCCATCAACTTCCATTTAAATTTTAAAATACTCTTCTTGTTTTTTTGGAAATTGGTTGATTATATACTTTCTGAGCCTGACAATTTTATGCTTGGCCCATGGAGTTGAATTTGTTCAATCGATCTCCATGCAAATTGATTATCACAGAAGAGAGAGGATTGTCTCTTTGTATCTCAAAATCAGCAAGTAAAGAGCCAGGTGATTTCACAAGAAGCAAAATACAATATGCTACTTCTTTGACCTCCAACTTACCAGAGATGCCCAAAAAACATACAATATGATGTAGAAGATTTCTCGTTATGGAACATGTTGCATAATTATTAGTCACAATAGACCATTAACAGATGATTTGGATTTACTTAAATATATAAAAATACCTAACACATCTTTTCTTTAATGTATCGTATGACTTCGCATTCATGATGTAATCCTTGCAAGGTTTTCCCATTAACTCACTCAGCCTATTTACCACAAAGCTGATGTATGACCTTGTTATTATTATAAATAGCTTATTTGGTCAAACACATTTATTTTAGTAAGACTATTTAAATATGTTCAAATGAGTTCCTCACACACTCAACAAGAAAACTATAGATCATGTTAATATTGACAGTTTTCTTTAAACTTTATTCCATTTATTAGAATATATTATTTGAACATTCTTAGATTTTAACAAGTATTATTTCCTTGTTGTACCATACACTAATTAAGCATGGCTAGCAGTAGATCCATCTGAGTAGCTGTTGAAGCTGCTCATGCCACCAACACCACCATTTGAGTAGCTGCCGGCACCTCCATAATCACTAGCTCCACCATTTGAGTAGTCTCCAGAACTGCCACTTCCACCGGCACCTCCATACTCACTAGCTCCACCACGTGAACAATCCTTGTAACACATGCAATGCCTGCGAAACCCCTTGCATTTTCCATATAGAAATCCTCCCTTTTTGCATGTTATGGAACATTTATCTTCACTGAAGCAAAAACTTCTGAAGTTTGGACTTATGCTCTCGCACAATGAATCTGAGCCTTCTGCCTTCATATCTGCACCAGTAACCGCACACACAAAATGCTCATAAACTATATGAACTTTAAAAATATAAATTATTTCAGTTGTGTATGTTTAAAACATTTTGAGAACCCCTTATAAGTTTTCATTTCAAACCCCGTCCTGGACCGTGTGCAAGTTGTTTTAAGAATACAATAGAGTAATTAACTTTTAGTTTGAAAAGACTAGAAGAGAAACAATTCTTACATGACACGCAAATGATAGCAAACAAAATGAAACCAGAGAGCCTTGAATCCATGCTTAGATTAGTGTTATGTTCTTCCAAGTAAACAAACGAAGTTCTAGATTTACCAACGAAACTACTTCAATTTCTGGCAGAAATGCATTGAGTTTTATACAAGTGAAGTGTAAGAGAATGTTGAAAGACTTATAAAATATGTTTGCCTGAGCCCCAAATATTAGAGCACATCAATCAATATTCCATACCAGATTACTTAATTGAACTTTGAAATTTATTTAAACTTCTTATAAAAGAAGTATAGAATGTTACATGTGGTTATGTTTAAAAATAGGTTTAGTAATCTCCATGCATGAGTTCTATGTGACTACCGGAAATTAAGTCGGTATTCTTATGGTACAATTCACCTCAATTTGCACAAATGAAGAATTACTCTGTGATAGACGACTTTATATATTTGTTCAAGTGCAATATTTATAGTTGAAAAATCAAAATAAATGATACTATATATGTACGTCCTAAAAGGTCTTGTATTTAATTCATGATGGTATAACTTTCTTGTACATCTCTAGAAGAATTTTTTATTTTATTATTAGTATTCTCTTATTTTATTATTACAATTGGGCTTCATTTGAAGTAGCACTGCCGTCTTAAATTTTGGGCGGACCCTATTAATATTTTTAACCATTTCACATGATTTTGTACGTTAGTATAAAAAGATAATACCCACATTTAATAAATATTAAATAATATATAGATACTTAACGATTTAACTGATCGACTGTCGATGTTATGACTTGTATAAATATATGAAGTTAACGCATGTGTCTTATCTTGTTCTTGAATTCTATTTTCAAATCCCACCAAATATGAATTGTTGTACACTTCTATTCTCGAAAACTTCATACATTATGCATGGTTGACGCATAACTTTAATTAAAAAGAACAGAATAAAGTTACTAAAATACGAATGTGTGATAAAAAAATGCAGGGTCCCAAAAATGTGTACCTTTGGTGGGAAATGTTTTACTTATGTTCGAATTAAAGTTATTTTTAATTCGCCTAGTTTTGAAAAAGGTAAGATTTTCTTAAAATATAGAAAAATCAAGAAATTTTGGGATTTTCGCGATTTTGTGGTTTTAGCGGTCTGACCGGTCGAGTTTCTTAAAACCAATGAGACAAACATTTTTTTATTATACTTTTAATAAATTATGTTATATTTTAAGTTTTTAGCATTAAAAATTACGGTTGTAGTTTTAACGTATTATGGTTATTTTTTTAAGAGATTATGTGATTGTTTTAATGTGTCGATGTTATATGTTTCAAACACAGTATTAACCTCTTTTTTTTTTTTTCTTTTTTCAAGAGATGGTTGATGGTTTTAAAATGCTACATGATAATTTAATGATGTCTTATTATGATTTTAAGTGACTAATATCATAAAAAAACCATTAAACAAGTCTAATGATTCACGCATGTCAATTAAATATTAATAAAAAAGATTAAAAATCAGCTACTTGCAATTTATTTATTACACTATCAAAACATCCAGTCATTCAAATGTATAAGAGATCTATTTTAATAAGATAAAAATTACAATAAACGTTCATTCGGTGTTCTTTGACGCATGAACCCGATTTGGTGAACTTTGACTTCCTGCCTTTTTGTTGCTTCAATATTGCAGTGACACCATTGAGAGACTAATCATCTAACTTGATGTCATCGTCAGTACTTGCTTAAAACATTCACTAACTAGATTAAAACTGTAACGACTCTTATTACAACTATCGTATTCGTGCTTAAAACAATAATAGGAACACACGAAACAAAAGCTAGAAAAAAAAGACAGTAACATTGATGTTTAAAATAATAACAGTGCTTCTTACAACTATAACAACGCCTTTTAAAGCTATAACAAAGTGGAAACATGAAACACAAGTTCAAAACAATAACAATAATACTTAAAAATTGTAATGATGTTTCTTAAAACAATAATAATGACTCTTATAACTACAATAGAGTAAAAACATGCAACACAATATAAAAACAGTAATATTAAAGCTTTAAACCATAAAAGTGCAGCTTAAATATATAACAATGTATTTTAAAACAATAACACATAAAGGACATACAAACTAAAAATGGTAATATTGGTGCTTAAGTCCATAACGTTGCCTCATAAGACTAAAACAAAGTATTTATCAAGAATAAAGTCTTAAATATTTCAACATAAGCTAAAAACACTAATATTACTGCTTAAAACTACAATGATAAATCTTAAAAGGATAAAACTATAACGAATTCGTTAAAACAATAATAGATAGATATATTTAGTACAAACTAAAAGCATTATAACGATGCTTGAAATTATAACACCAACTTTTAAAATCATAAGTATGTCTTTTAAATCCATAACATAACAACAAATAACATGACTATGAAATGATTTGATTTTTTCAGTATGAATTTTAGATCTGAAAACAACAGATCCTAAAATTAATGAAAAACGATAAATATAAAGTAAAATTTCACTTCTAGTTGATTTTGATGAAGAAAACAATGAAATGAACCATATAACAGAGACGCTTAAAACGATAACAACAGTTTTTAAAATTATATCAATGCTTCTTAAAGCCATAACAAAGCTCCGGATAACATCTGCACGAAATAATTCAAGCTTTGAATGTAAAATTTCAGATCTGGAAAACCAGATTGCAAAATCATCGAAAAAAAAAGAAAGGTCAATAATCACTTTCGATTGAGATTTTAATCGAAAAAAAAAACATGAATCGATATAACAAATGAAAAACAACAAAAGCCACAAAACTATTGATCGATTCACTTGAGTTTTGATGGATTTTAATAAATTCAGTGAAATCGTTGAAAAATTCGATGGAGATGATTCTCCCAAACATCTCTGGAGGAGGCGGCGACACCGTGAATGTCGTCCGAGAATATGGGGAGGGAGAGAGTAGAGAAAAACAGAGAGAAAGATAGAAAGGGGGAAAGTATGAGTGTTTCTCTCACTAGAACTTTTAGAGAGAGGAATATAGTTGCATATTGTGGGTTTTGTGGGAGAATGGTTTTTGAGGTATTTATATAAAAGTTGATGACTGGTTTAGAGTGTTTTTTTACCGGTTTATTATTATGAAACCGAATTTTTCTATAGATTATGAAAATCTTCTCTTTTACTATACTTACTCTTTTAAATTACAATATTGGTACTGTGTGGGTAAAACAGGTGTACTAACCTTCAATAATATGCTCCCTTCGTTCGTTTTTTAAAAGCTTCTTAAGCTTCAATTTTCTCTTCAATTAAGCCAGTGCGGTTACTTATGTGCAGCTCACCCATCCTAGGATTGTTCCAGAGTAAAACACGCTTAACTCTGGAGTTCTTCTAGGTGAATTCCTGAAAAGAAAGGTACACATTGTCGATATGAGTAGCGTTTTCAATCCCTTTAAACTCTCTGGACTTAACTTGAAATTCTGGGGCGTTACATAAATAGTCTGTAAGAGGTATTATATTGACAATGTTGTAAGTGATTCATAAAATATGGAAGAGATTGAATAAAGTGGGAAAGAGAAATAATAAAAAATTACTCCCTCCGTCTCATTAATAATGAAACATTTTAATTTTGCACGGATTTTAAGAAAAATATATGTTATGTGGTTAAGAATGAGTTTGAGATAGGAAAATATATGTGGGCTCAATAATGCGTGGTTAAAAATGAGTTTATTGTAGAGGTTATTTTCATAAATGGAAAATTGTTCCACTTTAGTGGGACGTTAAATAAGGACAAATGTTTCACTTTTAGCGGTGTGGAGGGAGTAGTTAGTAGGTTAAAAACTTTTTATTTTTGGGTTAGTAAGATTCTAATGTCATCCCAATAAACGATAGGAAGTTATTAAAAAATAGAGGGTAAAGTTTGGTGTAACACATAAAAATGACAATCGTGTAGCTCTAGAAATTATTAATAAATGCGGTAGTTTTGGAAATTTGATTACTAACTGTAGTTGGCATTAGTAGTTGCTTCAACACCTATTAACTCGGAGGGAATGAAGAAATTCTAGCAGAAAAACCAGTGATAATGACTTGTATATGAGAGTACCATTACTTACGACGTAACATGGAATATTTATGTAAGGGATCTTATTTATAATTAGTAACATGTAAGGTATGAAGCAACCTTATAGCCCTGTGTTGCCTCGCCGGAGAGTATTGTGAAGATGCAACATTGGATGGGAGATTGTTAAACACATGACTGTTTTAACTAAGCGCATCACACATTTTTATATATTACAATATACCCTTTAAATAATATAAATATAGAATTAATCTCATTTTTCATAACATTTCTTAAATTATCATATCTTCAAAAATATATGAACGTATGTACACTACAATACCATAACATAATAAAAATGAATACTATAAAATTATTAGCCATACTTTATAAATAATGATTAATCTGAGATGATTAAATGTTCGATTTCATATTCGTAGTCGTTAATAATTGTTTAATTGTCTTGTATAATTAAATGAACTAACTTTACAATAAAATTAAAAAATAAATAAAAAATATTAAAAAATAGTGAAAACAGTCCTGAACTGCCACACCATGTGTCCTCGCAGCCTTGAGGGCTGCCAAAAGCTCATTCCGGCAGCCTTGAAGGCTGCAAGACGAAGCTTCTGACAGCCATGCTGCCAGATTCGGAGCAGCAACTCTGCTCTGAATCTGGAGCTACTGGAGTTGCTGTCCAGATCGGAGCAAGGCTCCGATCTGGAGCAAGATGCTCCTGACCGGAGTATGGCTGCTCCAATCAGAGCAGCCTTGCTCCGATCTGAGCAAGCAACTCCAGATCAGGCTTGCTCCGGTCACTCGAGGAGTTCTTCGTGGTTTTTTTTAAGTTTTTGTTTATTCGTTCGGAATGATAAACTAATTCGAGTAAAATTGTTTAGATATTTTGATACAAAAGAGTAAGTTTAAAAAATTAAACTATTTTATAAATTATAATAATATTGATATCATTTTTAATATTTAAAATTTATCCAACATTTAGTAAGACCGCTCCTGCATTTAACATGCATATCCCTATGGCGTATAATTTCGCAGACAAAAGGTCGTTAAAGGTTTAAATGGTCAATTATCCAACGTTATGACTTTCCAACATTCCCCTCAATAGGAACATAAATACAATAAAACCTCTATATATTAATAATATTGGGACTAAGATATTTTATTAATTTAGTGAGATATTATTATATTGATAAATTAATAATTTATTAATTTAAAGAGGTTTTACGTATGACCTGCAAAATTCGTTAGCTTGAGAATTTGATTGCGGGTATGCATTATCGACATAAACTGAATGTGAATCATTTGCTAGATTATCCTGGTGAAAATAATGAGTGTTACGAGGTTCAAAGCATTGAAGAAATTGTGGTTGATACTGTTCAAAATTTGATCGATGACGAAGTTGAGGATGATTTGGAATCAGTCACTCATAAAGAAGCATTGCAAGCGTCAACAATTTTTCACAACTTTTTGTTGCAATAAGAGAAGTCAACGCCGTCCCAGCTCTTAAGTGCAATGGGGAGATTCAAAGATGAACTCAATATAGATTTGAAATTAGAAAAAACAAATGATTATAAATTAATTTTTTTTTGTACTAGACAATCTTAAAATTTGAAGATACATATACATATATGTATGTGTGTGTGTGTGTGTGTGAAATATATTAGTAATTATTAATTTATAGTTTCGTTGGGACCAATATAGATACACTGCGATTTAAAAAAATTTATTATCTTATTATTTTATTGATTGAAGTTTAATTTTGTACTGATCTAAGTTGGGACTGGACAAATTATTAATTTTATCGATGTTGTGAATTTATTGAGTAATAAATTATAAAGGTTTTATGTTAAATTTGGGCAGAACTATTTGTAAATTCGTTGAAGGAGATGCTTTAGTTAGCAAGGCATAAATGTATTCTACTTTGATTACCGTATGTTGTAGAATTTTATTTCATTTAAAAGTTTAAATTTATAAAAATTATAAAATTTAATTATATATATTAATACTTTAAAACCGTTGATTTCTTTTTCTCTAATGAAATGATAACTACTTCTATATGCATGTTTCATTCGTTGATGAAGAATAAGACTTTTAATTGCAGATTGATTATCATAACATGATTAACTCTTTGTATTCAAAATCTAAATATATATAATAAAAGTAGTATCCATTCTCAACAAAGACACATGCTAAATAGACAAAATCTTATGTGACATGCTTCTTTGAATTTTATTGAGTTTCATGAAGAAAAATCAAAAAATATATATTAATTTAGAAGTAACTATTGGTATATTATAATTTTTATTCAATCGTATATAGCTTTATATGTAAAACTCTAAAAAATATTTTGAGCATATATTTAGATTCATCTTGGCAAGACGAATTCATAAATATAGATACTGTTAACTAAATAAATTATTTATATATTAAAATAAAAATTTATAAATTTAAAGATATATTTTGATTTATTACGACGAAACGAATTCATAAATGTCAATTATTCATTAAAATAAAATATAAATTTAAATATGTATTTAACTGTGTAAATTTATATTTTAACTAAATTGTTTAATTTTAGTATTTTGACCGCATAGTATATACACATATAGTTTATATTGAGTCTCATATAAATTTATCTATGTAACACCAAAAATATTTTAATTAAATGAATTATTAATTCATTAAAATAAATATAAATATATTAAAGAAATTTTTTTTTAGAACCACAAATATATTTCATTAGTCCAAAAACAAGTTAGTATAAGAGTTTACCGAAGTCCACACTATCCCTATCACCAAATCCAAAACACAACATATGCAAAATTAGAATTTGTTCTCTTCAACTTAAAATCACTTCAGTGCAGTTCAGTTCCATTCAGTGCAGTTCAACTCAACTGTACTAAGTTATAATTTATACATTACTTCAGTTCAGCTCAGTTTCATCCAGTTCAGTTCAGTTAACCCCAAAGAAACTTATCAACATGAAGTTTAAATCAACGATATAAGACCTCCATCGAATTTAAAAAAATATAATCACACTTTTTACTTCAGCTAAATCAAATAGGCATATGTGAAAAAGTGAATGATTCCAACTAGACCATATGTTGTAAGCAAATTCAGTGGTCCAATGTCATTTAATTGGAATAATGATTGACATACTATTTGATGATAATTTGACTAAATATTGAAAAAAAATTTAAAAAAAAGGTGCCGAGAAATAATGAAAAAAAGTACTATAAATCGAGACACTGCCAGTTTAGATAAGCAAGATGTGTGTTGTCCGATAAATTTCTACTTGATTAATCAAATGTACAATTAGAAATGCCGACTGAAACATTAGCCAAACAAATTTATAAAGTTTGAATGACCAAAGTCAACTAGATGTATTTTATAATCAAACATCTGCGACGTAAGAAAATAGAGATTTGATACTAATAAATATAACAATAAATATGGTATGACTAATGATGACGGATATATTTTTCAATGTTAGGATACAACCAACCTGTTAAGGTCTCGACGAGTTGATAAGATAAACTACTAGAAAAATGAATTTTATGACGCCTAAAATTGTCTCTAAAGAATCCTGTAGTGACGCTTTTTTTATTGTCACGCTTTTCAAAAGCGTGACGAGGTTTGGAGTTTCAATAGGTTAGGCGTCATTACATGTATTTATAGTGACACCATATTGTGTGAATACAAATATTAACGTGTCACTATAGCTATCTTTGGTAACACTTTCGAGTCAAATTACTAGATTAAGTGCCTCCATGAGGGTTACAATAAGTGATTGTAAGGACATAAGTTTGTGTCATTATTATAAGTTGGAACCACGATAAATATCTTTTGTAACACTATATTTAATGTATATAAATACCTATCTTGACCAAAGTTGTGGTCCCAATAATCAAATGTGTGGTCACAAAAAGCAATTTTTGTGTTTGTGACGCTACATTTAGCGACAATAAACTTATTATGATACCACAGTTGGGGTTACTATAATCCTGATATTTTATGCATGTTTGCGCCAAATTGTTTATATGGACAGAGAAAGCATCAAATTTCATATTGTATTGAAAAAACCATGATAACGAACTTCGGTAGTATTAAAAGTCACTAAAAAACATATGAAAACTTAATAATATTCCATCATAAACATCATAACCATTATATTCAATGGTGATTGTCAAATATCAAGACTTACCTAACCTCCAAGTCTCCAACTAAAACGTAAATAAGCAAGAAACACGGCAACTAAATGTTTTCCTCAACTAAATCACATACTTCTAAAAAGTAGTATATCATTACCAACATTCTACTTCATTAGTAATAAAATGTACTCAAAACACTTCTACTTTTGCAAAGGCTTCCTCAATCAGCTCCGTCATCTTACCTTTTATTTGGAATATCTTTTAATATTTTAATCAATCACCATATAACTTATCTTTAATACAGAAAATTGACTAGTACTCTCAATTCACTTGAACATTGTAAAGAAGAAATCACTTAGTATGTTAGTCTAGTTAAACTTGTATAGGATTGTTTAGGTCTCTAAATGTAATTTTTATATTCCGAAGATGGCCATGAAGAAGGATCCTAGCAATGAAGATTTGAAGATTGTGCAAGTTTAATGAAAAATCAAGGGATTAGTCTCCTCTAAAAAGACACATTCCTTGTATAATGCCTTTGCATATTACACCTCTCTGACAACGTTGTCACTCTGAGACAAGGAGCATGCATGCTTTCTGAAGGTACATGTTTGCGTTGAGACTACAAGACAAATGAAATAGTACAGTGTGTTAATTACACCGACTGAAAAGTCGATCCCAAAAAGCCCTCTCTGAAAAACGAGATAGTGACTTCTGAGGACTTATTTCGAGATAGCAACAGATTGATTTTTGAAAAGCTCAAACGGATAGTATTCAAACGACTCTCAAAATCATCTATAAATACCAACACTTAGAAGCTGAGAAATACATGATGAACTACACACGAACTACGCTCATACTATCATATCAAGCACGTATTCTCTCAAGCTCTCTATATAGTTCTACAAGCTTATAGTCAAATAGCTCGAAGAATCTTTGGTAGTTCTAAGTATCCTGAACCCTTAACAAGAGTTTGATTATATGTGAAAGAGTTGAACACTCAGACACCCTTTCTGAAGTTCATTCTCCGGAACGGTTATCAACACTTGGGTCAGAAAGGAGAATCCTTCCATATACTGAACAAGTATATTAACTTGTGATATCTTCTCCAGTTCTCTGGATAAATAGCTGAAATTTAAAGAGAAGCCTGAAAAAAATCATATAACAAACACCAGGCGTGGAGTACATGAAGTACTTGGTTTGGAAAATCAAGGAACAGCTCCAAGTTTATCTTGAGTACATGAAGTACTTGGCTTTAGAAGCTAGGGAAAAACTCAGGGGTAACATTTGGTTGGGAACCATTTGTTTAGTAAGGATCTTAGAATATGATTAGTTGTAAGGTGAACTCAATTATCTGTTCTAGTGAATTCTAGGTTTGAGAAAAGCCGAAGTGGACTAGTTGGAGGATTACGCCACCTCTTAACACCACTATAAGTTGTTGTGTTATTTACTTATTGCATTTACATTCTAGCAACACACACACACACACATTATAACTGCCATGCACATTAACGTTTATCTATCACTTAACATCTTCTGCTCTCTGAATTTAAGTATCAGAAACCCCAAAGGTCTCTGAGAAATAGTGTTTATCGACGATTGTATTAAAAGACTATTCACCCCCCACCCTCTCTAGTCTTTTACCTTTTGCCGTTATCTGGACCAACAAGTGGTATTAGAGCGGGAGGTTTACCAGCCTTCTGCACTGAACCTATATCTTCTAGATAGGTAAAGTTTTTGTCGCTTCACGAGAACGTTTTTAATTGTGTATTAAGGGTGCATGTATGTCTCTGAGTGATGCTCCGGTTCTTAAACCCGAGAATTACGAGAAATGGAAGAACAACATAATGCTACATCTTGAAGCTATCAGTGATGAGATGATTTACATCATCAGAGAAGGACCAATCAGAATTAGACAGCTCAAACGAGTAATAGAGGTGTCTGACGGTAGCAGAAGCACTGAAGCTGAAGTTAGTGATGGGTCTGTTAGCAATAGTGGTCGCACTGCAACTGGACAAGTTGAGTATGAAGACAAACCGCGTGAACTCTGGACATCGAAAGATGCTAAGAGACACAGGTTAGATGTTCAAGCTCGTAACATCATCATTCGCTCGATACCTGAGCACATACAGTGTAAACTGTGGTGTGCAAAGACGGTGAAAGTAGCCTGGAAAATCGTAGAAGAAATCTGTGCAGGCACTAAGAAAACCAAAGAAAATAAGTTCGAAGTTCTGAAGCTGAAATTTCAAAATTTCAAGCAAGGTCCCTCTGAAACATTAGAAGAACTTGATTTTTGGTTTACAACTCTCATGAGTAATATGGCTGCACTTGGTGAAAGTGATAGATACTAAAATTATGAGAAAGTGAAAACTATTATCAGAAGTTTGAACCAAAATTGGGAGTATATGCAATACTTTTATTTCAATCAAGGAATGCCCCAAATCACTCCAATGGAAATCTTTTCTCACTTGGCCACTGTAAACTATGAAACAACCCAACGAGGTTTGGATGTAGCTGAAAAGTTACAGAGCGTTGTTCTAGTTACAATATGATGGATAAATGTAAATATACCTAATAAGGTTTCATAAATTGTATTAATGTAATTTCTAAATTACAATATGAAGGTAACGATACATACGACATGGATCCATGTAACATTATATTGTAGAATAAGCACGGTCATTTAAAGATAATTTCATAACTCCATTCGCGCTACCTTCCAATGCAGTATCTGTTGCTTTTCCCGTATGGCGAAGATGGATATTATATCGAAATTACTCACGCTGACAAGTCAAAGGGTATAAGGCACAAAGTTACTACCAAGGAGTGGTTGTGCTATTGTAGCGGCCCGGCTTCGGATCGAGGTCCGGACGTCAAGGATTATGCCAAACTCCCAAATATATATATATATCAAAACGTATAATTCTAACACACTCCAAATTTACTTTACAGGTCATACGTCTATCAGATTAGCAGCGGAATAACAAAGAGAAGTGTAGCGTAAGTCTGTCTATCCCATCCTCACTTCGTGCTCTACACCTGGGAAATCATTATTGGAACAGGAGAGCGTAAGTCATATAGACTTAGTGAGGATAATCATGCATGTATCAAGATGAGCATGAATGCAACAGGATAGCAAACCACCACAAGCTGTTCAAGCAATTTTTAAAATGGGGAAACCATTCACAGACAGGCAGGATCATAGCACATAAAAGGTGCTAGATTCACAGTACTTTAACAGTAACTGTCTTGGGTTGGACCAAACTGATCAGGTATTGGTCAAATAACAAGTAGTGGAGGCGTGACCTCGCCGGAGTTGCAAGGAATGATGGGCAACGACCCATCTCAACCTAGATATACAGGAGTGGAGGAGTGACCTCGCCAGAGTTGCAAGGAATGATGGGCAACGACCCATCACAACCTGGATATATAGGAGTGGAGGAGTGACCTCGCCGGAGTTGCAAGGAATGATGGGCGACGACCCATCGCAACCCGGATATAGGACCGTTTGAATAGCCCGAACAAGCAAGCAGGAGCCCGAAAGAATAGCGCTACAGACCGCTTTATAAATTTTTTCGAACAAGTCAACCAGGCCGGTTTCCCAGGTTTTCAAAAATGTGGTTGCTTTTAAAAATCATTTTTTTCATGCAATGCATATCATGTAGAATGGCAAGATATAAACAGGACGGAATAGCAAGATGTAACTGGAATAGAATAGCATGAGATAATCAGGTCAAAATATCAAGTTGTACACAGAATACAGATCAACAGGTGCAATAACAATCATATAGTCAGTAATCGTAGTTAGTAGTCGCGTCGTTGTCAGTCGGGACTTCGTCGCGTAGTCGAAGTCAGAGTCAGGTAAGCAATCAAGCAAACAGGAACAAGTACTGGAATAGGAAGGGTTCTGAAAGGTAACAACTTTCCCAGGACCGGATGTCGAAAGCCTGTAATCACTAACC